>JBBPOK010000056.1:0-97319 GCA_038091415.1 Leccinum variicolor | reverse complement strand
AACTTACAAGGTGCAGTCTGAGCCGGTGGTCATACGCATCCCTCAGACCGACCCCAATTTCACGATCGAGCTGTTCGGGCACAATCTCGCCTTTGATCCGCCTGTCCTCTCGTTCGCCAAGTCATCGGAGGTGTCTTTCCGGGTGACGGGGACGCTGTTCGGTCTGACGACGATGATGCTGTTGCGTTCTGGGTCGAATGCTCTACTCTACGCCGGCCTTCCACCGAGCTGCCCCATTTCTGTGGAGCGCGCCTTCATGCGGAATACTTTCCAGGTCGCATTCCTGAACTACAACAACATGCCGCGAAGATACATGTTTAGCTTCGCCGACCCGCTCGTCCGCCACGAGTGGGCGACCTCGTTGAAGAGATTGACGGAAGCGTCGATGAGCGTTTCCTCCGCAGGATCGAACGCTTCACCGTTCCAAGCCAGATTTTCTCGAGCCGTTGCCGATATCGTATTCCGGGTGTTGCAGGAGACTCTGATTGGTCCAGGAGCCTTTTCTGTCCCGCCATCGTCGGGGAAGCTGAATAGCGCGCTCAAGCGCCTCGACCCCACTTCCCTGTTTTCGTTGTCTTCTCGCGATATCTCCGGGTCTTCTGATCTCGTGCGGTCGAAGTCGAGGAGTAAGGTGTACCTTCTGCATGGACCTGGGAAACTTGAGGCCCCTTCCCACTCGAGAAGTAGCAGCGAGGACGATGGAAACGGGAGCGATCCACGGTCGCGAGGAGAGGAGCGGCTATGGTCCGGAAAAGATTTGGAGACGTTTTGCCAGCAAAATAGCTCGATTGCGCAAGTGGTTGAGCTGTTGCTGCCCATGATTTCCAATTCTATCCAATCACAATAATACTTTTCTCGCTCGTTGGTAAGTCACTGCATGATCCGTTTCGGACGAGGTGTTGACGATTATCCACCGTTAGGTTTATCGATCTGAGTCTGATCTATATCTATCATCGCTATCCGTTTTACTTAGTCATATCAACTCATTAGTCCATTCATCCGCTTTGCCCAGGGACACTGTCATGTCGTCCACGTCATCATTGCATCTGCTCTCTCTCTTTCTTTTCTTTCATCCGGTTCTTTTTTCCATGTCTGCATCATTTCTTTTTTTAAATAATATGAATGGAAGAGTTGGTCGGTTTTAGAGGTGGTTCAAAGACCGAATCGGGACCTGCAAACACGCGCAGGGCTGTCCTTTGAACCCGTGTGTGCGTTACTGCATTTGCCCTAGTCTACGTGCCCAGTGTGGGTACGCCCACCGCCCTTTGCTCTTCGACACGTCCTGGCTCTTCACTCTGACCAGCTCGTCGGCCACCATGGCAAGATCTTACGCCGACGTGAACGCTTCCATGGGAAGCTCCTGGCACGACTATGGTCGGTACTGAACAGTCGGTGACGTCTATACAGCCAATAATAACCCTTGTTCCCAACAGAGAATTTCGACATCGAGTGGAGCTCGCCAGATCGTTATGAGATTATCGAACGTATTGGAGGAGGAAGGTATTCAGAGGTAAGGAAGCTATGTTACTCCAACTCATCGTTCGATCACGCACGCAACCGAACAACTTCGGTGGGTGGACCAGGTCTTCAAAGGCATCGACGCAGTCAATTCAGAGACATGCGTCATCAAAGTTCTCAAGCCCGTCGCCCCGAAGAAGATCAAGCGCGAAGTCAAGATCCTTCGTAACCTGACGGGAGGCGCCAACGTCGTTGCGCTGAGGGACGTCGTCCGGGACCCTTTTCAGCGCTGTCACAGTCTCGTGATGGAGCATGTGGAGAACGTCGAGTGGAGGGTGCTCTTTGGGACGTTGAGCGAGCTCGATGTCAAGTATTATACGTTTCAGTTGCTCAAGGTGTGTTCACGACAATGGTTTTTTTTTGCATGTGTGAGCGCTAAACTGGTGGGCTCTCGGTCGGGCAGGCGTTGGATTTCGTGCATTCGAGAGGGATCATGCACCGAGATGTGAAACCGGGGAACGTGATGATCGATCACCGGCGTCGGAAGGTGGGTTGAGATTTTTTTTTTCGGCTTCTGCTTCTCTTTCTTCTTGATTGGACCGCATCTGAACGCTATGCCAGCTGAGACTGATCGATTGGGGACTAGCCGAGTTCTATCATCCCGGCACGCCCTACCACATCCGAGTCGGGTCTCGTTATTACAAGGCGCCTGAGCTGCTCGTCGGGTACAAGCAGTATGACTACAGCCTGGATATCTGGAGCGTGGGATGCATGCTCGCGTCAATGGTGAGTAAGCCGTTGCCTATCGACAGAGTGTGTGTGTGGGGTTTACTCAACGAGCGTCAGATTTTCCGCAAGGAGCATTTCTTCCGTGGAGTGGACAACGATGATCAATTGCTCAAGATACTGAGAGTTCTTGGTACAGATAGCTTCGATGCGTGGTTGAGGACGTATGGCATACCCTTTGAAACCGACCTTGACAGTCTCTTGCAAGTGTGAGTGGACCTGGATGAGGCGTTCTCGAGCTGACGCGGCCCTCTCTTTCAGATACCCCAAACAACCCTGGTCACGTTACGTTAGTCCCGACAACCATCACCTAGTCACCGCCGAGGCATTGGACCTCTTGGATAAAGTTCTTCGATACGATCACCAGAAACGGCTTACAGCGCGGGAAGCCCAAGGCCATTCCTATTTCAGTAAGCACGCGCGTCATATCCGCTCGCTTCCAAGCTGTGTTTTACATTTCGAACAGATTTGGTCAGACTCGAGGCAGCCTCCCAAAAGGAGGATTCTGCAGAGTATATCAGCGATTCCGGTTTTTGCTCCATGTAAACGATTAACCAAACGGTGTCTCTCCCTTTTTTCTCCTTCTTCTTCTTTTTACTGTATTATCATCGAACGTCGCAGGGTCGACGGATGTAGGCTTTCATACTATACTAGTATTACTTTGGGCAATTGTGTAGAAGATACGGCGACGTAGCGATACCATTTTCACTAATCAATCAATCGACCACTGGGTGGTTTTGCTGTGCGTGTCACAAATCGGATCAGGCAAGGGACGAAAGTGGACCAACGTGTCGGTGCCGTAGAGTAATGGCACAATGAGGCCGAGTACGTAGGCAAACACGCAGCGGCCGGGCATCAGTCTTCTGACGCGTGTTAATCATGCCATGGCGGCAAGGTGTTGGCCGCCAGTCCAAGATATAACAGAAACCCTGGCCAGCCACCCCTGAAACCACATTTCTCTTTCGCGTCATACCATCGACTACCTTGTAATTTTTTTTTCTTTTTTTTTTTCTTTCCTCAGCGATAGCTGTGTTTTGCGATGGGAGCAGGCTGCCAGTATCGTTCGCGAGCGACGAGCTCGACGACGTATGACTATTATTATGCGCCGTGCGCTCGCCCGAAGACGAGCGACGGAAACGTGTCGCCGTTCTCCATGCCTCCACCGCGCTTCCCTCTGCGGCCAAACATGACGTATCGCTGTGAACCCACTCCCCCCGACCCCGCGGCACACTGGCAGCATGTGTCACAGAACCCACCACCACCACTACCACCACCACCGTCATCGCCGACGAGGGCCAACGCATACAAACCTGTGCAGAAGCAGAGCGTCGAAGTGTGGGTCGACGAACAGATCCATCATCTGACGGACCGTTCCAACTTGAACCACGAGCGGAGAGTGCGCCCGACGATGGCGATGGCGATGGGGAAGGAGGAGCTGCGGCAGCGGATGCGGGACGAGCTGGTGTACGAGTACGAAGCGGAAGCGCACAAGTGGATGAACCGGGAGGCGGAGATGCGGAGACGGGCGCAGGAGCGGGAGCGGGAGGAAGCGCGGCGACGGGTCGTTCAGGAAGACATTCGACGGATCCAAGTTCGGGTGCGGCAGAGACGGGACAGCGAAAGGGAGGTGATTGCGGAGGAGCGGAGGCGGAGCGTGGAGAGGGCTCTGGAGAAGGCGCGGAGGGAACAGGCGCGGGTGGAACGGGCTGTGCAAGAGGCATGGCAGGCGTACGAGTCGCGGTGGGCCGCCTTGTCCGTCCCTTCTTCTCCTTCTTCTTCTTCTTCCACCCCCACCCCCTCGTCGTCCGAGCTGCTCGTGTTTCGAGATATTCCCTGGCCGGTGTTGGCCGAGCCTGCGCGGGCGGCAGAGCTGACGCCCGATCAAGTCACCGAGTTCTTGTTGCATCCTGCGCATTCGCCCAACCATTCACGACGCGATCGGATTCGTGCTGCGTTGCTCCGCTGGCATCCAGATCGGTTCCGTCGTATCCTCAACAGAGTTGTCGAATCGGAGAGAAGCGAGGTCGACGAGTGTGTAGGCCTCATCGCGAGGTGTCTGAACGGGCTCTTGGCGAAGGAGAAAAAAACACTACAACAGGTGAGTCTCAGAGTACGGAGCGACTGATCTGCCGCTCAAATGATTTCTAGGCCAAATGATGAGTTCGCTCGACTGTGAATATGTTTTGCAAAGTGTACTGTACCTATATGTTGTCGTCGCGGTCCAGGGGCAAGCAGGTTTTCTGGCGGCGCCGGGAAACTCTGTCGATAGGAAATTGGGTCAATTATTCGCTGCGAAACGTACTCACTCATTGCTAGCATTGTAAGTATATGCACGTCAACTGTAAACTGGATTGTAGATTACCATGGACCGCTCGGATCAAGTTGGTGTGTGCACAAAATGAGATATCCATTTCGGCAAGCGGCGATTCAACAACACATTTCTCGCAGTCGACTCGGCGGACAAGTTAGAGCAGTTTCGTGGCACCCCCGCCGTTTGCTCACATGTATGCGCTACATGATTTCCTCCACAACTTGGGGTATGGACAGAGCTGCCGAGCCGGGCCGCCGTATTTCTGATCCGTGCTTTTTGTATTTGTACAACCGGAAGCAGAGGGGATACTACTAACATTCAAAAATGCTAGTGCGTTGTCCTCGAGCCTCGGACTTTGACAATGCCGCGTTCGGTCACAACTTGGTCTTTCAAAGTGGGCATTGCTCCTGGGGCATTGAGAAGTAATAAGGAAAGACTATCAGCAAACAATATTATATATATCCTGGGCTGCCAGTGGACTTTTCTCCAGAATAAGCTGCCAGTGTAACGGCCGCTCAGTGATTTGGTCATCATGGCTCATTGCCATGATGTTGCACATGACATTTGTGCAAGTCAATCAAAGACTATACTAGTAGGTAACCTGAGAACTTGAACATAAGTAGATAGGTACTCAATACACATGAATGCAACTGGAATCCTTTGCCTGCTTCAAATTGTCCTCAACATCTAGGACTTTTACTCTCCTTTGCCCAAGGTGAGTTGTATTCAATCAGTCAGTTTCCATTGCTGCTTCTTCATCCTCACCCTCATCCTCAGATGAGCACTCTGCATCTTCACAAATATATGGATCAGCTGAAGTTATAGCCTCATTAGTATGGTTGCATTAGGAATAATCAGAGTTGGACATACCAATCAAGATCCTATCTGAATTGTCATAGTAAGCCAAGAGTGGCTTGACCAATGTGCGTGCAGTTTGAAGAGAACGAGATTTCTGTTCAATTCGGAAGTTTCTAGTTTCACCTGAAAGTATGCCAAGTGCCTTTGTGTAGGCACCTAAATCTAGAAAAAAAACATGAGATGTGAATGCAATAAAGAAACAAAGAGTCCTCACCAAGCTCATCAAGGGGACAAGTATTGATATTTGGGTCATGATCCTGGCGTGATGCACGGTAGGCATACAGATAGATAGGTTCATGCCTCTTCACCACCAGCTCTGTGACCAAAAAGCAGTTGAGATTGGAGCATCGCCAGGCCTCGTTGACATGATCATCCTCTAGAGCTTCATAGTGAAGCATAAGGAATGCTTGCTTGAAGTAAATGAAATGCTGTGCAAGAGTAATCCATGACTTTGTTGTCATCGCCTGGGTATTTGTTGGCCTGAGGTCGTCCCAGTGTTTCAAGACAATAGCAAGAGAGTAAAAGCGAAAGATGAAAAGCTCCAGGTATTTCTTGTAAAAGGATGATATGTAGAACTCATCGCATCGTCGACCCATGATGGTTCGGCGGATTGGAATGGTGCCACCCCTACTTTGACCGATTTTTATATCTCCTGCCAGAAGGTCATTGATGTATGTCATGACTGTTGAGTCCTTCAGGTGATCCGATGGGAACTGGAGGGAATCCACTGGCATGTTGAGTGAGAAGTTGGAGAGGAATTTGTTTGTAGTAGTAGGTGGGCACAACACAATGATTGATTGGTTTCCCGCACTTCCGCCGCTTCGTCCGAGCCTTCCCACTCTACTAGTCGAGTATGAATCCAACTGTGTATGTATACCCGTCCGTTCCTTTGTATCATTATTGGCACAGCTGAGCGCACTGAGGTGGCTCTAGGGCAAAGACAATTAGCATCAAAGGTGTGCTCGTAAGACTGTCCCGGTCATTTGAATTGACCGTGACCTTTCCCCCCTCAGGTATTGAACTACGCGTGCTGGCGCGACGCAAGCTCTCCCCTACGACTCTACGAGGCAGTATTGGCGTGTCAAGTTTTCCTCAGACGAGGTCGGATCTCCGAGACGACCAGCCAGGGTAGTTCGAGTTGTAGTGGAAGGTCGCCTCGAGAAGGTACCGCAGACCAGACGAGAATGTGAGCCAGCCGACGGCCCTGATTCTTCGACTCGGAGGATGGCCAGCGACCGGGTAGGACGAAGATGAAGAAAAATGGTCGCAGAAATACAGTGCGGCGGTGCACTGACAGCAGTTTTGAATTGAACGACTAGAAGATTTCTCCAGCAATGATTTGCTACAACACGAGCGTCTTGTCACACAGCTCTCCGCCCAGTCCGCGGCAGACGCAAGTTCTACACACTCCATCAAGGTATCATCGTACACAGTCAATATTCGTCCTCGTCTTCTTCGTGAGGTCCGATGCCTTTCGACAGCCAATAGGATCGCCGTCTACTCATCCGGCTCTTGCGCACGTCGTCGTCGTCCGACCCCGCGACGTCATATGCCTCGTCTTCTAGCCCATCTTCCGACAGATCAACGTCGTCAGTGGATCAAGTTGGCCCGTTCCATTCGTACGTCCAGATTGCATACATCGCGGCTAACGAAAAAGGCAAATCAGAAGCGGAATCGCACCACTTGAGACGACAATCTATTTATGTGAGCGAATATTCTCCGTTCTACGCCAGAAAACTGAATTCTCATAGGGACGGTGATGATCGTTCCGTACTAGTTGTCAGGGTTGTCCAAATGCGCCGCTTGGGAAAAGATGGATTGGTCGGATCGCTCTCTGATACCATCGGCAACAAAATGCGCCGCGGACAACGGTACGATCATATTGTGTGCCATTGCGTTCTACTGATGCGAACTCTCCAATCAGTATTTGAGTGTTGTCTTACAGACTCGAAGGTCACCTCCGATGCCACCGATCTTTCCATCAAGTTTGTGGTGGCTGGTGACGTACCTACTAACGCAGACGAATGTCAAGCTGTGTTCACCGTCACCGAGGCTACCGAAGCTACCAACGCGCGCAACACACCGACAACTGTTGACTTACTAAGCTCTGCAGTCAACGCTGAACCAGCGTCGTTTGTTCTTCCTGACTCGGAGGACCAGGTCCCACCGCCTGTCTCGTCCCACACCACATCCCAGCCTCCACTCGAATCGAATCCATCTAAGTCGGATAGCAACAACGAGGATGGAGACGCTGACCTTGTTCGAGGTACAAGTTTGTTCCTTTTCCTGTTCGAAACATGTCATTACATGGCACAGGTCGAGCTCCCTCCCACGACGCTTGCGGTTGAAAACTACGACGAGGTTCGTGATCAATTCATCTCAACTTTGCTGCCGTGCTGACGATGCGGATGGCTGCCTCACTAGCGTCGTCTACCCATCCTGAGGACTAGATGCCACCGCCTGTCTCATCCCACACTACATCCCAGCCTACACTCGAATTGAATCCATCCAAGTCGGACAGCAACAACGACGCCTGCGCTGTCTGTTCGTTATGAGGACCAGGTGCCACTATCTGTCTCGTCCCACTACACGTCCCAGCCTCCAGCCCACCTCATGGCCTCCGCCCCAGGGATACGCTCAAAAAAGCATGACGATAGTGCGCCGCCGACGCGCCGTCTCGATTCCTTCGGATTTTAGAAAGGCGGAAGAAGAGCATCAGTCGAGAACGTGAATGCCTCGAACAGAGCATTTTCGACAATGGCTGAAGGTCGGAGTCAACCTGTGAGTGTTCCTTGGAAGGCGAATGAATGTGTTCCATCTAAAATATCATCTTAGCGAACGGTCAGAAGGGTTGTGGAACAAGTACTAGGTGTTCAAAGTTGTCCATTATACCATCGTTCATATTTCCTTGCAGAAGAAGTCCAAAGTCAGACCTCGTGCTGGCGGAGACCGCGATCGCGGTACTACATAACACTGGTGTTTTCCCTCCTGATCCAAAGCCATTGAGCAAGGCAGGTCTTCCGTCAGATGCCAGTGTAGACGGAGGCCCACGGCGGCAGTACTAGTAGTGTTATGTAATATTTTTCCACGGGTACTAAATTCGGGCTGTCTCAGCCACAATTGTCCGGTGTGAGTGATCTTGTCAACAAAGTAACTACCGGTGTAATGATAGTACCACTTGACGTCTGACAGATAGTCTGGTGACCAGCCCGTCTACGAGGTTTGTTGGTCACGGGGTGGCAAACCGTCTAGTCTGGTGACCACTGGCAACCAGCCTGTCTATGAGGTTACCGCATTGACTCGGAGGCAAACCGTTGCTATTGACGGCCCGGGTGTGACCAACAAACCTCATAGATGGGTCACCAGACTATCTGACAGAGTATGAAATTCATTTTCGTCGACCAAAGCGAGCCAGACTGAGCTCTCGTCGGGGTGCACCTCATGTGTGTTCGTGGACTTTCAATCCCTTCATTTTGTCCCAGACTCGGAACCAGGACGTACCGTAACGTATAAAACAGGAGCGATGCATTCTAGTTTTCCTGCTTTAATTACGGTAGCGAGACACGGTGATGCTCAGCCTCGCTCTGTTATCTTTGGCTCTAGTCGCTCCATCGGTGGGTTACGCGAACTTCTATCATTACTTTCGGGAACTTACCGAAACGTTAGCTCGCTGTCCTTGAAGGATTCGTGACGACGAAAGGACAAGCATTTTATCTCGATGGACAGCCCTACACTTTTTTCGGGTAAGATCTTCGGAATTCATGTCAACGTTTGCGACACAAAACATCGGTATAGGTCCAACTCCTACTGGGTCGGTCTTACTGGGTTGAGTTACGATGATATGAATACCGCTTTCGAGAACATTGTTGCCACTGGCGCTACGACCGTCAGGACTTGGTAAGTAGGGTTTGGGATGGCATGTTGGTAGACCTTCGCTGACGCCGCTATGTAGGGGTTTCAACGATGTGACAGCCCCAGGCGGTGAATACTATCAACTATGGAACGGCAGTACTCCCACCATCAATTACGGAGCTAGCGGTTTAGAAAATTTCGGTAAGCATCAAATGTCCCCCATTCCGGCGAGGCTGAGATTGCCTTCTCTCGTAGACCTCGTTGTTTCTGCCGCGAAAGCGAATGGGATACGGTTGATTGTCACCCTGTAAAAGACCACCACGATGCTTTGCCTTGACCTTTCTCATGTATGTATAGGACAAACAACTGGGGCGACTATGGCGGTATGGATGTCTACGTTGACCAGATCATTGGCGAAGGACAGCCTCATGATTATTTCTACACTGATGCGGAAGTCATGGTCAGCGATCGACAAACAATTTTTACCGTTGTCTTTGCACTGACGCTCAGCAGGCCGCATACCAGAACTATGTGCAAGTATGGGTTGAGCGATACATCAACGAACCCACCATCTTTGCGTGGGAGCTGGGTAATCCGTGCCTCTTTTCCTTGATTGAGTTAACTGACACAACACGAAGCAAATGAACCCCGTTGTACTGGATCTACCCCGTAAGTGATGATGTTTCAGGTCTCGGTCATTGCCCTCAAATCATTCTGCTCTAGGGCCACGTCTGGAAACTGTACAACTGAGACAATTACTACTTGGGCCCAAACAATGTCAACTTACATCAAGTCACTGGACGGTAACCACATGGTCACACTTGGCGATGAGGGATGGTTCAACGATCCTGGAAACCCAGATCAATCCTACAGGTAATCGTATGTGCTCGCACTTGATTCAATCTGTTGACAAGTTGAGCTTTCAGCGGTTCGCAAGGCATCGATTTCAACGCTAACATGTGTATTGATACTCTCGACTTTGGTACATTTCATGTACGTCACGCAAAAACCCATCCAACAGGTTTTTCTGACACATTTATAGCTGTATCCAGTACGAGAATTTCCTTCTTTCTGGATATTTGTTTACCTCCATGCCACTGTTTAGTTCACTTGGAGCGAAACTACTAGGTATGTCCTGGATGTAGTCGGTGGCTTGTGTCCTAAACATCGACAGTCCGATCAAATGGGGCGCGGAATGGATCCAGAATCACAGGACCTCACAAGCTACTTACAACAAACCCGTAGTTCTGGAAGAATTTGGTGTCCTGGCAAATCAAAACCAAACCGAGACATATTTGAACTGGTACACTACAGCTCTCGACATAGGTTTGACAGGTGCCATGATTTGGTTCGTCGTGGTCTATGACATTCTTCGATTTTAGTGCTTATTTGACACACTCTTCAGGCAAGCTGGGTCCAATCTGACAAATGGCCCGACGCCGAATGACGGTTTCACCATCTACCCTGATACCACTATTTATAGGTTGGAAACCAACTTTTCTGCCTCGTTTCGTGGAAGACATGGCTATTAGGATAATTTTTGGAAGTAATAGTATGCATGATGATTAAGCTTTTTGCCTGTGCCTATGTAGTCTAAGCGCCCATGCTGAGGTAAACAGTGCTGACTAAGACCGGCATAGAATTTCGTGGCCATTTTGTTTGTTCCCCGAGAACCATGTTCCGTCAGTTAGCGCGTCTACCCCTCCGCAGGGGCCTGCATTCGCAAGCAGGCCCAAGCTCCCGACCGTATACGCGATACGCTCGCTCGGCCTACGCGCTCGGTGCATCGGCGGCCGTTGCAGGTTACTTGGCCTGGTCGTGGAGTCCCGACGGTCGGCGCATACCGCACATATCGCTTGACTCGGAAGCCGTCTCCGGTACGTTTTCGTTTGAGGGATATATGAATTTAGAGCTTGATGGTCTTTGCACCTCGCTTTTCAGCGCACCAGCAGCAACCCGCGTCGTTGTCGCCCTCGCCCAAGTCCGTCTCTCCTCCGAGACCCTCTGATGCTCCAACGCCGTCCGCGCTTCCAAGCGACGCGACCGAACCGGTCACGATAACTACCGAGGGCGAAGAGCCCTCTCCGGAGTCGTCTGGAACGCTAGCAGAGGGAGAGGACGCTCAGCAAGAGTCATCGGGTGGTGCCTACAATCCGGAGACGGGGGAAATTAACTGGGACTGTCCGTGTCTCGGAGGGATGGCGCACGGACCGTGCGGTGAACACTTCCGGGAGGCGTTCTCGTGTTTTGTGTACTCCGAGGCGGATCCTAAGGGTATCGACTGCGTAGAAAAGTTCAAGGCAATGCAGGAATGTTTCCGTGAGCATCCTGAGGTTTATGCTGATGGTACGTGACCCTACGCTTGCCTACACATCACCATATCATTTTCATCTTGCTGCAGAAATCATGGACGACGATGAGGAGGAATCTCCTGCCGGAACTTTGACCACCGAAAAGGCGGAAGGCGACCTTAACGCCTCAGACAGCCCTACCTTACCAATGACAGAGCAAGCGCCAACCTCGACATTATCATAGAATTCACGGACATTATAGACGCAGCATATAGCAGTTTGATTTATTGCATTCATAATCACTACTCAATACTGAAATACAACATACAAAAGGGGGTGAGCATTGGTACAGTCGTACAAGGTTTTAGTGGGTAAGAGATCAATTGTGGAATCGTTTCTCGATGACCTGGTCGTTCAGCTTGTACCCGTTAGTTGCGAACAATTTCGAATGCAAGAACGGCGAGGTGTCGTAAATATCATGTTCCTTTGCCTACGCCGATGTGAGCTATTGTGACACATAACGAGGACGTCGCTTACCCTTTCGTCAAGCTCAGAGACTTTGATTGTTATCAAGTCCGGTTGCTCATGCCTCTGGAGTTGGTGGAAACGCGCCTTCTCCTTGACGAGCTGACCAAGAATGAAGGCAAGCAGTTCCTCGTAGTCACGAGCTTGTGTGACATACTTCCGGAAGCTCTATCGCTAATAGTCAGCTCTTCGTGTCCACACATATCACCCTTCACCCACCCGTTCGAGCGTTTTCTTGATGGTAAGTTTCTGCGTACTGACAAAGCTGCCAACGGCGACGGAAATAGCCAAGTCTATGTCGTCGGAACGAACATACTCTCTAAGGCACATCTTGGCACTGGCTTCTGCCATCCGAATCATGCTCTCTAGGTGACGAATGGTGATGGGGTATGAGCCTGTAGCCAAAGACTCTCGTCGCAAATCAACAAAGAGACGCGACAGCTTTTCCTGGTCCATGTCATACAATTGAGGTCGAACTCTCTCCCGAGCGTACATGATATATTTCCGAAGGACATCCTGAGGTATAAGCTAACGGAGTGTTAGATCCAGCTTCCTTTCTGACAGCCATTATGTGACGTACATCAGCATCGAGGGTAGTACCGACATTCATTTCCTCCTCGGGCGTGAATTTCGGGTGGCTGCGGAGGTGGCTCCCAACCACAAAACGTGCAAGGAGCTCGTCTTGAACCGGGTCTACGGTATCTTTCACCACGCAAAGCACATCAAATCGTGAAAGGATTGGCTCCGTCAATTCGACATTTTGTTGGAATGGTATAGTGGGGTTGTATCGTCCACGGATAGGGTTGGCTGCAGCGATGACCGCACACCGAGCACGGAGTGTTGTCACGATGCCAGCTTTCGATATGGAAATGGACTGTTGTTCCATGGCTTCGTGGATGGAAGTTCGGTCTGCATCGTTCATTTTATCAAACTCGTCGATAAGGCATATTCCTTTGTCGGCCAGAACAAGTGCGCCACCCTCGAGTGTCCATTCACGGGTGACAGGATCTTTACGAACGCTGGCTGTCAAACCCACAGCAGATGCCCCTTGCCCAGTGGCGAAGACAGAGCGGTGCGCAGTTTTCTCCACGTATTTCAAGACCTGAGACTTTGCTGTGCCGGGGTCTCCAAGGAGCAGAACGTTGATATCACCACGGATTGGATGCTTTCGTTTGACATCCTTGGGGACGCCACCAAAAAGGGCGAGGGCAATGGCAGTCTTGATGTCTTCATGACCATAAATTGACGGAGAAATTGATTTGACAATCCGCTTGCGGATACGATCATCACGAGCGAGGGCTCGGATTTCCTTTTCGTCCTCTTCAGTAAGTCTGAACGCTGCGAACAGGTCCTCCTTTTTATTGATGTGATTTGCTTCGATGATGGTGGAGAAGACAGGAAAGCCGTTCTTAGAGTTGAGTGACGCGTCAAAGTTATTCCGGTAAATTCCAGTTACTTCCTATCTCTGCAAATGAGACTTTCTTGGCAATAATTGAAAACTAATAGACACGTACAATTTCTTCCCCTGGTTTTGCCTGATCGATCAGATCCCAAAGGAGAATGACCTCACGATGCCTCGGGAGACGGCCTGGTGGAACAGACCCTGGGGACTCTTGTAAGGTCATCTTTTGATAGTTGCGATACACGGTCTGAAGAGAGTGACGGTGAGCGAGAGAAACGTCGACCACCACTTGACTCACTTGCTCAGAGTTGACCGGGAAAGGACCCTTACTCTCGCAGTTAGGGCAGTAACTGATCTTTACTTCCTTGGTTGCATCTTGATAAAACGGACCCAAAACTGCCCCACACTTGCGGCAGTCGAATTTCACATATTTCAGTTGAGGGAAAACGCCAGTCCGACGAGTCACGACACCAGAGACTCGGACAAGATTGTTCAAGTTGGAGCGACGGAGGTCACGAAGGGATGAGCTGAGCGGAAGATCGGCAATGCGAACGTGAACTTCCGAATGAATACGTTCATAAGATGGATAGTAGACGAGGATTGCATTTAGTGCCACTTCATCGAAAATGACCAGCATTGCTGCCGGCGAGTTTGTGAGAAAGTAAGCAAGAATGGGTTTCGAGACAGCAAGGTGAAGATACGACACTTCGAGCGATTCAGAGTTTGCTGGGGGAGGGTTGTTAGGGTGCGACAAATCCATGGCATGTTCACCTACTCTCTCCTAGGTTGCGAATACGTTGACCGTATACTGAATGGCCGTTCTCGTCAACATAGGTCATTAAAAATTGGCGGAAATGCTTGACGATTGAACGGCGAACGCGATCGTTGGCTATCCACTCGACGATTGACTTTGCCTTGATATCACTCAGTTGTTCCAGTGGAATTTCCTGGAAAGCAAGTCACGTCAGCAAAAGCGACCGCATGGAGTGAAGCATGCCAACGTCATCCGCTCCATCCATATCATCCAAATCCCTGCGCTCGTCATATTGACGACGCGTACGTCGCTTCATGTGAGCCACGCCAAGACCACCGTCCTCGGCATCCTCGTCATCCATGTCGTCGCTCTCCAGAAATCGAGGTGCACGATTTCTAACTGCAGCACGACCTCCCGCTTTACCGGCGCGCTCTAACCGATCTCTTCGATCCATTTTCGCTTCAGCGGCCTTACGTGCAAAACCAGACATATCTTCGAAATCTCCTTCATCATCGATGTCACGGTCTGAGTAACGATCAAGGAGCTCATTGGTGGTATAATCTCTTTGGTAAGCCAATGAAAGATGAGCATGAGATCCGTGATATGCGCGAGACTTACCCCTCCATGCCATCCATGAATAGATCTTCACCGTCACCATCTTCCTCGTCATCTTCAAGATTTTTCACCGCCTCACGCTCATCTAGGCTATCGTCTGTGTCCGAGAACGGAGCTGGAGGGGACGAAGGGGGTAACGAAGATGAGGACTCGCGCCTCTGAGGTGTAGGACGTGGAGCAGGAGAACTGCTGGGTATTCCGGGAGATCTAGCACGCTTGTTACGTCTGGGTGTCTGGGACTGTGACAGATTTGAGAGCGTTCTATATCATGTAGGGAAATCCTGCTCACCATGATGATGGTTAGAAAACAAGAAACGAATAGCGCGTCGCGACGCGTCTTGATTGGGTCTGAGTTTGAAAGCAGTTCTTTTACTTAACTCCCCAAAAAAAACATGTCAGTTGAGTGGGACACGGCGGTGAAGCAGGAGGAAGAGTATATGCGCAAGGTCCACCCAACGACAGACGACGTCCCAGGATGCATGTCTCTTCTGGATGGATTTCTCCTTTGTCATGGCGCGTGCACAGCTACCTCGTCGTTCTTCCGTCTCACGTGTCTTGTCCAGTCGTTGGGTCTCAGGTGAAATCTCTCTATAGACATGGGCATATGTCAGAATGTCGGGACAAGATGGAGGACTTCAAGTTCTGTATGAGTCTCAAGTCGATGGAACCAGATTCCAGGAGAGATGCTTGGATCCGTCGTCGTGCCGAGTGGTGGGCCAACAGGCGCCTCGGAAAGAGCAGTGAGAACATTTGGGACATGAGGAGGTGCGTCATCCGACCACTCTGGTAATGGCACACATGACACCGCACCACCTGCAGGGAACCCCTAACAAATTGGCCACCCTCCATTTCTGAAGATGCGGCGCAACCCTCTGGCACGATTGCGTAGACCATGACATTATTATTAGCAAACCAATCACGGTGCCCTTTTATGCACAGCTGCATCTATCTTCGCGACCTCCCGGGCCTGATCCGATCATTCATTGCGTGCTCAGATATGTTGATGAGTCTATACTTAAACAAAGCGGGGTAGTATCCCCTAGCATGACGCACTATTATCGGTCACCACTCAGTCTAACCTCAGTTGACCAACTGCGTGAGTTCGAATTTGTTAACCGGCTTGCAAGCTTTCTCACAGCCCTGTTCTCCGCGACGAGTAGAACAGGGGGCATCGTGGGTCTTCCAAATCATCGCGCCACATCGATAGAACTCCGCACTTCGTGATTGCGGAGCTTAAGACATGGGCGTTTGTGTCCAAAGTTGAGCCGGAACGCATTCCAGGGTGTTGGTATGCCCGGAAAGGTGACTCCCCGATGCACAAGGCTCCAATCTTCTCCGGACAGAGGGCGTTCTATTTCCTCCACGGAGGCAGGTACATCCAGCTGTCCGTGTATCCGAACAATGTGATATCAAACGTTACACGCGCCCTCGTTGAGCTGGACGACTCCACATCCCATGCGCTAGCGGTGCTACAGTAGCTAATAAAGATACAGGCACTCGTGTAACCATACTCACAGGAAATCGATCGATTCTGCTCGCCAACATGATACATGGTAGACGTACAAGATAATCCAAGGAACAATCGATCCCCATGGGCCAATGCGGACAACCTGATTGGTTGTGACCACCAGTGTGGGTCCATTGCACACACAATTTGGTCTGTTCTCACACACACACCCACATTCTCCGGGTTCTTTGATCCATTGATCCAACCTAACCAAAACCTTCTTTTTTTAGAGCAGCATGACCACACCTGCTTCAATAAATAATAAATGTTTCCCGCTACATTCGGATGCAGTTGCTCGACATTGGAATGATGGGCCGTCGAGAAGTCGACTAAATCAGTATAGTCCAGTTGTCCATGCTGATAACCATCCAAATATACTACTTGCCCTAAAAATGATAAAAAAGAAGGTCATCGCCAGGGATACACCCAAACTAATCACAGCTAGTAATAATATACAACATGACCCAAGCGCATTGACTGAAATGAAGGTAAAGAAGCGAGACTGGCACACCCGCCTCACTGGTTCCGCGTGAAGGTTGAAACCGAACCCTGTTCCGAACTCTTTTCGTTTTGCCCTTCCTCGGCGCCGCGTAGTCCTCCAGCCTTCCAATCACAGTGGTAGAAATACACTGCTGGAAGACCAACAAGGAGACCACCGACGAGGTTTCCGAGTAACGATGGAATCAGAGATCTACAACCCCCAGATCAGCTTCACAGCTTCTGAGTTTTACCGATCCGAATGTGTGTAACTTACTTTCCGATGTAGTAAGCAGGCGTGAGCTTGGGAAAGTAATGTAAAGATCAAATCAATATCCGAAGGAGAAATCAGAAAACTCACATCAGCGCCAAGCATTATACTCAGACTGAGCGAAAACATATTGGCAATGACTGATGATCGTTAGTTGCGTTGAGAAAAAACCGTGTAAAAGAACTTACCGTGATCGAACCCACACGAAGCGAATACCTTATTGACGACTCCTGATCAATAGACAACTCCTCAGACGTATTCCCGACTCACCCAAATTGGGATCCAAGAGGCAATAACCTTCGAGAACGTATCACTGGCCGCTGTAGATTGCTGTCATAACATTGAGTAAGGGGCAAGTTACATATCATTCTGTGCGCTCACCCAGTAACCTACACAAACCAGCCAGTTGCAGCCAATTCCTCTGAGGAAAATTTGATGCCAGGTAGGGTGTACGGCTTTTGTACTAATAAAATGTTAGCTCTAACCCCGCGGCAAGGTCGCGGCAAACACACATGGCAAAGGACCTGATATAGTCTAGATATGGCTCCCCGGTGACGAGACCGTCATCTGTATGCAACCAAATGCTCAGCGTAAGTCAACCGAAAGTAGATTTCTGACTGACATTTCGCAAAAATGGCCGCAAAGAACAAGCTCCCAACCAAGTTTCCAAATGTGACTATGTGAAAGTTGACATCAAATGTTACTCGCGCGAGAAGAGATACGTACCTATAAGCCAGTTGAGTGGGATACCCCACCATGGGATTGCGCCTTTAATGGCGGCCATAGGGAAGATCTACGGCGATTCAGAACTCTTGCCCTCGGTGTCATCGAGGAGCTTACCATGAGATTACCCGTAAGCAATTCCAATCCTTGAAGTAGGATCCTGCAGAGTGTTGTGTAAGCATGGATCTGGTACGACCGTTGCACTCGATTACATTACGAGACCGACGGGAAACACGAATCCTGCCATGACCTTCACTAGACCAGGGTTGCTAGCTGCAATACCTGCCGAGCCTCCTGAGATAATGATAAAAAGCAGACCGGCAAATGACAGCATGATTCCGGCCAGCACCTGACGCGTGCAGATGAGCGCAGATAGGAAGAAGGCCTGGAGCAACATACTGCTTTAAAGAACGTTTTGTCCCAACGCGTGTTGTGTTTTGCTATCGCCATCTCGATGAGGACGACGGCGGTTTCTTCCTGACTGAGAGTGGATGGAACGTCGACCATGGTGAGGGTTATGGGTGCTTGCAGCGTCTACGTGATACAGGCGGGTACGTCAGGTCTCGTAGGATAAACAATCCCTCTGGCATATTCATATTTTAACCTTCCCCGGTTATCTCTAGAAGGGTGGGATGGTTTCAACACGCATCCCCTTGGGCAAATACAATCGGTTTCGCAGACTTGAGAGTCACACTCCACCGGGATCCACGACAAACTTGTGAGGACCCTTGAGTTCGGATCATCATGGCAACGAAGAAATTTCCTCCATTCGAGATCGTGGTGTGACAATGTGTGCCAGCATCTGCATAATGTCTAGGTGATAGACACTCGCCGTCAGTGATCACAACATGGTGCACAAACCTTCGGATCTCAAAAGTGCTGAACTCCCAAGCAACGGGGGAGTACAGGAAATTCTCAGGACAGTGCTTGAGATCCAGGGGACATGATCAATGACACGCCATATTATAACGTCACCAAGTGTTGGCACCTCGTAGAAGAAGGAGGAATCCTCGAGAAGTTTGACAGGGGGCTGTGCCTATCATAGGCCCATGGACTTACCATCAAAACTGTCAAAAACATAGCGATGCAGTATACCCATATAATTAGTGATCGGAGGTTAAGCGCTGATTATTCAGAGCTGTCCTAGCTGTATTCAGGTTGCGTGTATTCTGAAATTCTCACTTGCCTTTGCCATGGTTCACGCCATAAAGCGCCATGAGCGACGACGGGAGTCGGCGCTAAGGGACGATGTTGGAACAGAAAAGAAAAGGCTCTGGGAAAAGAGCGTACGAGTTGCTCGTTGTTGGCCGGGGTATGGTAGTACAGGTTTGAAGTGGTTTTGGGAGTCGGAAGTCGGGATTGCGAACCGCCAGGGCAGTAGTATCATGAGGTGTTACGCCACAGGGCCTGTGACACGGGGGGACGTGACGGTCTAGACGTCTACCCCTGACTCCGAGTTGCCAGCTCTGAGACTGCATCATACTGCTCACACACAACTTTGAGCTCCGGATTAGATAGAATATTCTTTTTTTGACCACGCCCGCTCCTCCGCTCCAAATAAATGTTCCCCCGCCACATTCGGATGTAGTTGCTCGACATTGGAACAAGAAGCCGAGCACCAAACGAGTATAGTCCAGCTGGGCCAGCCAAATATATATATTCCGTATTGTCCTGAAAACGTGATGGTATTTACACTAGAACGTATGTTGAATGATAACACTTTAAGGGGGCGATCACCAGGGAATACACCCGAACAAAATCACAACTAGTAATAACTTGAATGACATGATATACAGTGACACAACATTATCAAAAAGAAACGAGCACTAGTACTGGCGCACCCGCCTCACTAGTTCCGCGATGAGGTTGAAACTGAACTCTTTTCGGGTTGCCCTTCCTCGGCGCTGCGCAGTCCTTCAGCCTTCCAGTCAGAGAGGTAGAAATACACTGCTGGGAGACCAACAAGGAGACCACCGACGAGGTTTCCGAGGTACGACGGAACCAGAGATCTACAAACCCGCCAGATCAGTTTCAACCTACCAGGTTCACCGGCCCATGCCAGAGTCTTGTGCAACTCACTTTCCGATGTAGTAAGCAGGCGTGAGCTTGAGCAAGCAACGTAAAGATCAATTCAATACCCAATACCCAAAGGAGAAATCAGAAAACTCACATCGGCACCAAGCATGATACTTAGAGTGAGCGAAAACATGTTGGCGACCACTGTGAGAATCGTCAGAAGGGCTGAGAAAAAAGCATGTAAAAGAAATTACCGTGATCAAATCCACACGCAACGAAAATCTAGACAAGTCCTGATTAACGGGTCAACTCTCCATGTGTTCCTGACTTACCCAAATTGGGAACCAAGCAGCAATGATCTTCGAGAACGTCTCCTTGGCCGCCGCAGCTTGCTTTCATAACAATGAATAAGGAGAAAACAGAGCATCTTTCACTATGCTTACCCAGACAGCTACACAAACTAGCCAGTTGCAACCAATTCCTCTGAGGAAGACTTGATACCAGGCAGGGTCTACGGCTTTTGTGCTGACAAGATGTCAGATTTGAGTCTGCATCAAGGGTGTGGCAAACACACATAGCAAAGGTCTTGATATAACCTAGGTATGGTTGGTCGGTGACGAGACCGTCGGCTGTATGCAACCAGATGCTTAGCGTAAGTCAAGCAAAAGTAAATTTCTAACTGACATTTCGCAAGAACGGCCGCAAAGAACAAGCTCCCAACCAAGTTTCCAAAGGTGACTACGTGAAAGTTGTCATCAAATGTCACTCGCGCGAGAAGAGGTACGTGCCTATAAGCCAGTTGAGTGGGACACCCCACCATGGGATTGCACCTTTGATCGCGGCCATAGGGAATATCTACGACGATTCAGAACTCTTGCACTCGATGTCATTGAGGAGCTTACCATGAGATTGCTCGTAAGCAGATCAAATCCTTGAAGTATAATCCTGCAGAGTGTCAGGTGAGCATGGATATGATGCTATCATCGCGATCTGTTACATTACGAGACCAACGGGAAACACGAATCCTGCCATGACCTTCACTAGACCAGGATTGCTAGCTGCAATGCCTGCCGAGCCTCCTGCAAGGATGAGGAAAAGCAGACCACCGAACGACAGCATGACGCCGGCCAGCACCTGGCGCTCCCAGGTAAGCGCAGATAGGAAGAAGACCTGGAGCAACATACAGCTTTAAAGAATGTTTTGTCCCAACGCGTGTTGTGTTTTACTACCGCCATCTCGATGAGGGCGACAGTGGTCTCTGCCGGATTGAGAGTGGATGGAACGTCGGTCATGATGGGGGTTATGGGTACTTGCAGCGTCTACGTGATATGGGTAGGCAGGTCGGGTCTCGGGATAAGTGATCCCTTGCATGTATTTATAATCTCCACTCCCGGTTATCTGATGAATGGACCCATAACCAGCCCCGTGTTTTCAATGCGGGTCCCCGTGGGCAAATGAGATCTGTTTCAGACTAGCAGGTCACGATTCATCGAGATCCACGAAAAGGCACTGAGGACCGCCTTCGGATTATCATCTGAGCCATTTCCCGCTGCCAGAGAAACGTCTTCCATTTGGGATCGCGGTGTAACAATAGGCGTGTCTGCTGAATGTTAAAGGTAACATATATTCGTCGGTAATCGCAACATGCGGGGTACAAACCTTCGCAGCTCAACTCCCAAGAACGCGGGGAGTACGGGAAACACATCTTCTCACTGAGATGTGCTTGAGATTTCAGGGTCGATCAGGAAACTGCCATATTAAACAGTCGCGTCGCCAAGCGTCACCGGGCAGAAGAAGAGAAATCGCAGAAAGCTTTTGTAATGTTTCGAGCAGCCGATGCGTTCTTAGGGGCGAGTTGGAGCCCGTGCAACAACAATTGTACCAAAAGAGGCGGTGATAAGGACGCAAGGCATCCCAGAAGTCCTGTGGTGTGTGAAATTTCCGGAACCTCGCGCTCGTTATTCGGTGTTCTGACCTTGTGTGTGGAAATAGAAGCCTTGCGGACCCGGGAGACTTGATGGCTCTTTGATCTAGGATGGGATATACCAGTGCGTGACTGTGCAACGTGCAACCATCACAAACGTAATTTTTTTTCTACAATAATAGCGGGATTCAGGATAATATCTTTTTACATTACATAATATTTTAGTAAAAAAAATCCTCGTGATAACAACGCATGACTGTTCGGATCGATTGTGATTGGTTCCTGATTACAATGGCCCATCATGGATCTCAGCATCGCTCCTTTATCGCTCTCCAAATCGGCGTTATAGCCTGTGCTACCGTGTTGGCAGCAACCTCCAGATAACCACGCTCCACCTCATCTGCCACCGCCGCCCATATCTTACGAGCCCGCCACCTATCGGGGTGGAATCTTCGCTGACTCTTCTCGACAAATTCCATGTAATCCTGCAGTCGCATATGTGGTTTGACCGTCGCAAAGAATGCTTCCACTGCCGACCAGTCCACATCCTCGACAGTCATGCGTGATGGTGCGTGCAGCACAGGCCATGGAATATCGTGAAAGGTAACCAACTGTCCTGACGTAAACTTGGCCGCGTCGAACTCCTCAGAGAGCATCCGATAGCGTTCCAGGGCCCTGTGAGTCGTCCAGGGCCCGGACTCCCATCGTTGCCTCTGTCGTCGTTGACGGATTTCGTGTTGCCGAAGTTCTTCTTCCCGTGCAAGCCTCTCTGCTTCTTGTTGCGCACGCCTTTTTTCTCGTTCGGCGGCCTCGCGCCGTTCTCGTTGTTCCTGTTCCTGTTCTCTCTGTCGCAGCTCAGCCTTTGCAAGTCGTTCCTGTTCCTCAGCCCGCTCACGAGCTTCCCTCTGCTTGCGTTGTGCTTCCCACAGCGGCCTGTCTTTTTCGAGCTCGCGGAGCTTGCGAATGGATTCGGCAATTTCAGCTTCACGTGAGTCAGCCTCTGGAGGCGCTTTCCCCGAATCGTCCACTTGAGAATGTGTTTCTGTAAAAGCAGTGTTTACTTCGTCTTCACCATCTTCAAAAACTGATTCCTTGACTGTGTTAGCCTGCATGCAAAAATCCGAACAGAGAGAGAGACCTGGAGGGACGGATGGAAATCCGGCAAAATTCTTTTCTTGTTGGCGTCGATTGAGGTTCGCATGTCGGCGTAATCTGTCTAGCCGCCTCTTGTCTGGCTGCGCACGGCTCTGGCTCGCCCCTCTGTGGGTTTTTAGAGGCGACGTTTGGGGTTGTGGAGGGGAAGTTCGAGTTCGTTTGTATCGACGCGGGGACCGATCACTCAACATTTGATCGCTCTCGTCGGATTCTGAGAATGAGTCGCCTGGAAATCATGTGAGCAGGCCTGACAAGGATCATGCAGCAGAAAGTTACCTTTTCGCTTAACATTTTCTTCGGTCGGCCATGAAGGGATGGGATCGCTATCTACTCGCATGGAAAAACTGCCGTCTGCAGGAGTAGTAAAATCTTGAACTTGCTCTTCATACACCATCCTAATTCGTTCCCACCTCCCACGTCGTTCCTTGTGAATTCGGTCTCTCCTGGATGAATGTCTTGAATTAGATGTCGACTTTTGCAAGAAGTTTTCATCCACGACCATCTCTTCAACCTCGACCTCGTCTTCACTCTCTTCCGAATCGAAAGTTGTTCCGTTTGATTTGTCTGCGGGGCGGGACCGAACCTTTTTCTGTGCAACCGGTTCGCTCATCTCCGGGGATGACCACCGCGACCGTTTGCCTGAGCAAGGATCGGTGGTCTCGAAGCCTTGATTTGGTAGTTCTATCCAAGTGACGGAGGGGCATTTCGGCCAAGGGTAGACCACGCAATGGTAGTTAGGGTCGAGTTTATATATTTCCCATTGCTCCTGGTAGCATTGGACTTTTTCGCTGGGAAATTCAACAGGTGAATGCCGTGTGAGTCGGATCGTACAAGCTTTTGCCCTGCTCACCCACACATGTCAATGACGCATGGCCAGACGCCTTCATCTTGTGCGCCCTCTTCGAGACGCGCCCGTGGCACGAACCGCCAGAAACTCGCGCCTTTCGCGTTGGTCTCGATGACAATGCGTTTGGGGGGGACGAGGTTTCCCGAATTGTTGGATTTCTGGACGCTAGGGTCCTCTGCCAGTGCGGTCTTGGGATCAAAGGAAGCGAAAGATAGTTTCGAGTCTGGGAAGCGTAGGAGACGAGAAGGTTGGGAAGGATCGAGCAATCCAGGTTGAGTACCACGTAATGTACGTAGATGTGTGTGTTGAGAAGACTGAGCACCGTCGCCTGGTGGCCGGGCAGAGTGGATCATATCTCAGAATGATGGTGGGCGCGTTATGGGTCCCTGCAATATGCACACAAGTTGCAACCGCTTTGAGCGGCCACAAACAAGGAACAACGCGTCGGACACGTGCCGGAATAATTTATGTAACTTCTTCTTCCTACTTCCCTAGTAGCGCAGGCCGCGTATGTATATATGGGTCGACACAATACTACCCTCTGTGAACTATTTGGTCACTAGTATTGTACTGGTAACAAAGGTCTGTTACGAGAACGCAACTCTTTGTCTGTATTAGCAACTTCACAAGATATGGGATCTGAGATTATGACTCTCCGCGGACCATGGCCTTTTGCGCAATCATGAATGTGAGTGACCCTGCATCAATGCAGCAGCTTTTACTTGTACCAACAGCCAGTGGATGGACGGATTTCAAGTTGGGAAAGTCGGGCAAAAGTAACACTGCCTGAGGCTGTGCCCGTGTGCCCTGGGTGCCCTTAGTTGGCGAGTGGATTTTGAAATTGTGACTCGCTAGCAAGTCAGTGACTCGATCCAGACTGAGTCAAGACTGGCCTCCTCAGCTACGTCCACTCTATCAACCTCATGAACCCTCCCACAGTCGTTCAATCTCAGACTAATCACCAGTGGATTCATGACCACCTTAAGACACTTCCAGTCCGAAATTGAGGAGATTCTCGCGAGCGAGCGCGCGAAGCAGCGTAGAGAAGACCCCCGCGCTTCGTCTTCGCACGATGGCCCACGTGGTCAAGCTCCTAGCGCATCGGAGACAGGTAATATAGTCCTGAATCTATACGACCGGTCCGACTCGCATTCGTCCGATCAGGAAGAACGGGTTCTCGTGAGTCACCCACACTCATCTCATATGTGCGCTCATGTACTATCTCTGTATACTAGGGACTGCTTGTTCAGGCTGCACACAACAACGAGGAGGCACGACATGCACTCGCCTTACTCATGGCTCAATCCCAGGGGGAGTATGTCTTTCGGATTGGACATCGCCCACCCCTAGAATCACTCTTTAAAGGAGAGCAGCTCGACAGCGCCCCGGGCTGGACAGGTACTGGCCGAACACAAGAAGAGGTCGACATGCTCGTCAATGAACTTTCTACGGCCCAAGATGATATCGGAGGCAAAGTAAGACACAAGCCGTTACTCTGACCGAGCTCCCGATCTCATCCACATGTTTCCTTAGGCCTCGGTACTGTTCCGCATCGGAGGTCCGCATCCAAGAACCGCTCTCCTGCTACGTTTACCATCGCCGAGTGTCGCTTCGACACCCGAAGTTCGCTGTGCGGTGGTTGGCAACGTCGACTCGGGCAAGTCTACTACACTTGGTGTACTAACCCGAGGTACTTCCACTGGATTGCAGTTCTCTGCCCCTCTTGAACTATTTTATAGGTGCTCTCGATGATGGGAAGGGCAGAGCCCGAGTGACCCTGTTTCGACATAAACACGAGATAGAGACAGGTCGTACTTCTAGTGTTGGTATGGAGGTCAGTGTTGCCTCCGTGTCAGGTTTTATCCTTCCAAATAGACTTTTCACAGATTCTTGGATTCTCAGTGTCTGGCACCCCAATCTTGCCCGGCGCAACAGGGCCCCATGACTTTGAGGGCGCTCGACGCGATAAGCTAAAGTGGGACGAAATATCTGCCCGTTCAGCAAAGATTGTCTCGTTTAGTGGTTTGTGCTTCGGCTTCTCGTCTATCTTGATCCAGCTACAACAGTTTCCCGCAGACTTGGCTGGCCACGAGCGATACCTAAAGACCACTCTTTATGGATTGACATCTGGTGCTCCGTCGTGTGTCATACTGATGATTGGCGCAAATGCGGGTTTCATCGGGATGGCAAAGGAGCATCTTGCGATAGCATTAGCGCTCAATGTTCCTGTCATTGTTTGCATCACCAAGGTGAGAGCACATGTGGCACTGCGCTTGTGTAATGCTAAGATCTTGTGAGATCGATATGACCCCCCCTAATATTCTTGCTGAGACGACCAAACAAGTCGTGAAGATTCTGAGAAGCCCCGGATGCAGGTGAATATCTATACTATCCTTCATACATCTCAAATTTACTTTTACAGGAAAGTGCCAGTGTTCGTGAATTCGACCGAGGTGGCCGTGGAGCTGACGAACGCCTACGTACATCGCAAGTGAGTACTAGCGCTATTGCATCTGTATTTCCTGACCCTTTATTCAGAATGTGTCCTGTCTTTCAAATATCAAACGTCAATGGGGATGGTCTCGATTATGTCGGTTGAGTATGCCCCGTTGCTATTCTCAACTTATTCATTTTATAGCTTCGCACATTCCTTAACCTTTTACCTGCCTCTGATGCCAATCGCGAGATCTTTGCAGTTGATCAACCTCTAGAGGTGATCCTACTTGGCTTTTCTGTGATATTTGGTTGACTTGTCATAGTATTCCGTGACCGAAGTGTGGTCCGTGCCATACGTTGGCACAGTCGTTAATGGTATTGTGAACAGCGGCAGGCTGAAGACAGGCGATGCAGTCATGTTTGGGCCTGACTCGAACGGCAACTTTCAGCAAACAGTAGTTCGCAGCATGCAGAGGAAGCGGTCTGTCTGCGTTCCCTCTACCAGTCAGCATGGGGGTCTGAAAGCATGTCACAGAGCAGATGTACCCACGGCCGAAGCTGGTCAGTGTGTGGCGTTGGCACTCAAGCGGGTCAAGCGCGCAACAGTTCGGAAAGGAATGGTTATCGTGCACAAATCCGATACTTTGCCGAAAGGTAAATAAATATGATTATCGTTCCGCACAAATCAAACCTAACACCCCTCAGCTACCCTTCGATTTGAAGGACAAGTACTCATTCTATAGTGAGCCTTGGATTAATTACCGTTAATCTAAGAGTCATTAATAACTATTGGCAGCCACAATACTACTATGCAGCGAAACTACCAGGCATGTGTTCTTATGTTTCGTTCTGATTTTTCAACTGACTCCGACCTATCAGGCTATGCTTCACTGCGGAGTGAGTTTAAAGTTGATCCCGAATGCCTAACCTGATACCCTGTAGGCTGTACGACAGACTGTCCGGATCATATCTATGGACCACCCACAAGGAGTGCTGCGCACGGGAGATCGAGCGACGGTACAATTTCAGTTCATTTCGCACCCAGAGTACATCAAGGTCGGGATGAAACTATTATTTAGAGAAGGAAAGACAAAGGTTTGTCAAACACGTGAAGCTCTGTGTGCCGTTCCACTTAGCGGTTTCTGTAGGGCCTTGGAGTCGTTACACAACTGCTGTAATTTTGAATGCACCTTTTCTGAATAACATCCCTCCCTTCGGTGTAACGATAAATGTTGTGACGTCACTTAGGGCTAGAATGTTGGTTACGTAAATGCTAGTGATTATTTATTAACTTTCATGTCGTCAACATACCAAGCAGTCCCTTCTGACGAGAACACTCCATCAGCAGTTCCACAACAGACCGCTCGTTCATCCGCCCGCCGCAATTACTTTCTTGTTTCTTTTATCTTAGTTATAGTCTTCTCCGCGTACGAAGCTTACCGATATCATTTAATCCATCCAATCCATCCCCCGTCACCGGACAACCAAGTCGTTGATCAACCAGTGACCCCGCCCGATCTATCACTGCATCCACCATCAACTACATCGTTTCTGGTACCATCGCCCTCGCCGTCCACTGAAATGCAAGGCAAATATAGCGTCGGCTAGTAAGGATCTTTCATCTTGACCGCTCCACTAGTGCTCATGCATGCCACCAGCTTTGTCAACTGGTTAGTTTCTCGAGTCATCTGATACGTCGGACTTATCGTTCGTAGGGGAATCTATGGCCGCAAGTTTCCACCTTCGCAGATTCCTGCGCACGACTTGACGTGCGTTTCAATCTCGTTTGCGCTTCCACCACACGCTCACATTACTCAGGCATATACTGTACGCGTTCGCCAATGTGAGAGCTGAGACCGGCGAGGTGTTCTTGTCCGACGTTTGGGCGGACAAGGATATTCACTACCCTGACGACTCCTGGAATGACGCTGGCCACAACCTTTATGGCAACCTCAAGGCCATCTTTAAACTGAAGCAGCAGCATAGACATCTCAAGGTTCTCCTCTCCATTGGAGGTTGGACATACTCTCCCTCGTTCCACCCTGTGGTCGTCAACCCCCACGCACGCCATACTTTTGTACAGTCTGCCGTTAGACTGTTGGAAGACTTTGGTTTAGACGGGCTCGATGTCGATTACGAATACCCATCTACTCACGAACAAGCGGTCGGGTACCGCGAGCTTTTGAGGGAGCTTCGCTTCGCCTTGGACCAACACGCTTACAGCAAGGGCGCCCAGCACAAGTTCCTGCTGACAGTAAGTGCAAACTCGCTGAAATGAAACATCTAGTTGACAAGTTTTAGATTGCTGCACCATGTGGAACCGACAATTACAGGAAATTGGATATTCGTGGAATGGATCCATATCTCGACTTTTGGAACTTGATGGCATATGACTTTTGTAAGCGATCCGTGCGTTGTTAAGATGAATGAATATTGATGCTTGGGTCAGCCGGATCTTGGGACCAGATCGCTAACCATCAGGCCAACCTGTATGGTCCTCCCATCAACGCTGCAGACGCCGTCCAATGGTATAATTCACACGGTGTTCCGAGATCGAAGCTCGTTCTAGGGATTCCACTTTATGGCAGGAGTTTTGCCAACACCGACGGTCCTGGGACTCCGTTCTCTGGACTTGGTCCTGGCAGTTGGGAACAAGGAGTGTACGACTATCGCGTTCTCCCTCCTCCAGGGTCCTACGTTTTCCAGGATGATCAGAAGATTGCGAGCTGGTCGTATGACTATCAGAGGAGGGAGCTGATCAGCTTTGACAACGAGCACATTGGTGCGATGAAGGGCCGATGGATCTGTGAACAAGGATTGGGAGGCAGCATGTTTTGGGAGCTCAGCGGCGACAAGGGGAGTTACAGGGAAGGCATGGAAGCTGGTCCGGGCAAGGACCCGATCCCTGGACAGAGCTTGGTGAGGATCGTGAAGGACGCGATGGGGCCGTTGGATCGTAGCCCCAACTGGTTGAGGTATGAACGCAGCCAGTTTGATAACCTGCGGAATGGCACTGTCTAGTGCCCAGACACATCATTATATTGCAGCACCGGACATTTTGTAGTCATGTATGTAGCATAGGTTTG
Organism: Leccinum variicolor; assembly: GCA_038091415.1. Classification (NCBI taxonomy): domain Eukaryota; kingdom Fungi; phylum Basidiomycota; class Agaricomycetes; order Boletales; family Boletaceae; genus Leccinum; species Leccinum variicolor. Next base: position 68,025 of record JBBPOK010000056.1, on the reverse strand, counting down.
TTTGATGGAATCGGATTTGTCCGTTGTGAAAATTGCAAGCGAGTGATGTTTTTTTTTTTTTGCTCAACTCTGTCCCCAAGTTCATTTTATCGATCACTAGAAGGCGCTAGAAGCGCGGACCGGTCGCATTCACATTCAATTCTTGCTCTTTGTACTGCCCTGCAACCTCTAGAAGGCTAGAAAGCCGTTGTCTGTACTGTCACCCATAGACTCGAAGAAAACTTACTATTACCCTAATCTCGGATATCCATCGATTCCTCAGCGTCTACGCTTTTCAATGTCTCCCGCTGTCACGAACGAATCAACCGATGCTGGCATTGCATCCATCCTCGAGTCGCTGCGTTGTGCGGCAACGGGTCCGGGTGAGTCCATTCAGATCTTCAGTAAAACAAGGAAAGCAATTTGCCTTCGCAGACGCCAAAGCAGCAGCCGATAAGCTTGCACTCGCCGTCAAAAAAGCTGGGGTAGGGACCCTCGAGTTCGTCGCTCTCCTCCATGGTCAACGGTCGAGTTTGTTGACGCCATCCAACTTTTTTTTAGCGATCAAAATATAATTTCGACTTTGCACGTCTTTGCCCTCAACAAGAAGTCGGGCTACGAGCGGGAATCCGCGGCGATCGGGTTCCAGTCGCTACCCGCTGTTCTCGGCGCATCAAGTGCACCATTCTTGCTCAGCAGTCTTCCTGTGTTGTTTGACCTCTACTCCGACAAGGGAGAGGTAGTGCGCACTGCCGCTAGCACCGCGACCAAGTCCATATTGCAACTTTTCCCACCAGAGGCGACGAGGATTGTGTTTACAAGCCTGGCCGACGTCCTTGAAAAAGGCAAATGGCAAACAAAAGTGGGCGCGCTCGACGCACTTAAAACATTTGTGTCGACCGCCAAGGAAGCCGTGGCCGACGAGCTGGGGCATATACTCCCCAAGGTCGAGCTTACGATGCACGACACCAAGAAGGAGGTAACGTGTCTTGTTACAGACTGCTTGCGCGCGGGGTTGTCCGTAGGGATCTAACGATTCGTCAGGTGGCTAGTTCGGCTGTCAAGTGCGCCACGTCGCTGTGCACCACGCTTGCAAACCCGGATCTGACGCCTCACGTACCCGCGTTGGTCAAGTGTATGTCTAATCCGGACGCGGTCTCTGCATGTATCAAGGCGCTGTCGTCGACGACCTTCGTTGCCGAGGTGACTTCGCCCGCTCTCGCGGTCCTTGTACCGTTGCTTATGCGAGCGTTGAACGACCGGAGCATGGAGGTTCAGCGGCGGACGGTGGTCGTCATTGACAACCTCGTAAAGCTCGTGAGAAACCCACAGGTCGCTGCACGGTATCTCAGTCCTTTGGTGGAGGGCGTCAAGAAGATTGCGGAGGGCGCTGCATTCCCAGAGGTTAGCGATCGAGTTGATGAATGAAACCCGGTGTGCGTTCTTATTAGACCCCGCAGGTCCGCGCTTTCGCAGAGACTGCGTTGAACACGCTGTTGAAGTCGGGGGCGTCTTCGGGCGGTACTCCTCCTCCACGAGATATAGAGGCTGAGACAGAAGAGATATTCAAGACACTGCTCACTCTCTTAGATGACACCCTTGTGGTGCGGTCTGAGACGGCGCCCAATCAACCCTCGGGAACGAGGCATCCCTTATTGACGTCGTCCCTTCGATTCCAAGCATCCCTGGTTGCGGATCTGGTCTACCAGAAGCGCTTTCACGAGAAATCTCGATGGAATAGATGCATCGGGCTGTACATGAAGCCATGGTTAGGGGAGGAAGAGGCCACTAAATTCTCGGAGAGGGTTCGCTCACATCTCCACGCGGTCGAACAAGTAGGTGTACTATTCCTACTCGATCATTGCCTTTGACCGACCTTCTTTGCGAGGCAAAACACGGGACGCTGCAGAGTCGTTCCGACGAAGAGGGCGAGTTGCTGTGCGATACGCTCTTTTCGCTTGCATACGGTGCACTCTTGCTTCTCTCACACACTACCCTGCGCCTCTTCCGTGGGCGCAAGTATGGTATTCTCGGCGCGAATGGATCAGGGAAGTCGACCCTTATGCGTCAACTACGTGATGGGAAGGTAGAGAACTTCCCACCGCAAGATCAACTACGCTGTATTATGGTAGAACACTCGCTGCAAAGCGAAGACACCTCGCTGTCCGTTCTGGACTTCGTAGCTTCCGGTGGGTTATTTGCCGGGTGCACCGTCGTAAACATTGTTGGCTCACTTTGTCCAGACAAATCACTCAAGGAGGTGCCCAGGTCGAAGATCAGGGACCAGCTCCTTGAGGTGGGGTTCGACGATGCCAGGCAGGCCGACATCGTCGGCGGACTTTCAGGGGGTTGGAAGATGAAACTAGAGCTGGCTCGTGCGATGCTGTACAATGCTGACTTGCTTCTTCTCGACGAGGTCCGTGTTGGTTCTTAATTAATAATCTACCTTATTGCTGACGGTTATCGTTATCACCGCAAAAATAGCCCACGAATCATGTATGTCATCTTGGTTATCTCGGGTATTTTTTTACCGTTTAATACGTCTCTCGATCTATAGCTTGATCGTGCCTCTGTGTTATGGCTAGAAGAATGGCTCACCGCTCAGAAGAACGTCACATGTATCATCGTGAGTCACGATTCTGGGTGAGCCTTGGCCGTTAGCGTCCTTGTGAACAAACACTGATGGGCGCTGGTAGATTCCTGGATGACGTTACGACGGATATAATCCACTACGAATCCAAGAAGGTGGGTACTTTGCTCCGTTCTGGTTCACCGCGGATGAACTTACCGGGTGGTCTTAGCTCGTGTACTATCCGGGAAATCTGTCGGCATTTGTGGAAAAACACCCCGAGGCTAAGTCTTACTACACTCTTGAGGCGACCTCCGTCAAATTCGCATTCCCTTCCCCTGGTTCCTTGATGGGGATAAGAAGCAACACGCGTGCAATCCTCAAGATGTCGAATTGTACATTCACTTACCCAGGACGGTCGACACCAAGTCTTGATAACGTTAGTTGTGCACTATCTCTCTCAAGGTATGGATTCATCTCCGCCACCGTTGCTCTGTCCACAAAGAAGTCTTCTTTTCTCTTTTAGCCGGGTCGGCATTGTCGGCCCTAATGGCGCAGGAAAGTCAACTCTAATCAAGCTGTTAACTGTACGTGAATGTGCACATGGGACAAAGGTGTTTGTGAAATGACGAACGATCACCAATCCTATCAGGGAGAGACAGTCCCTCAACAAGGCACGGTCTACAAGCACCCTGCTCTCAGGGTGGGTTACGTATCTCAGCATGCGACGCATCATATTGGTTAGTGCTTCTAACTTCTTAAACGCAATAAATTAAGTAACGATGTTCTATAGAGCGTCATTTAGAGAAAACCCCCATCGGGTACATTCAATGGCGTTTCCAAGACGGTCACGATCGTAGGTGACGATCTGTATTTGACTGGTTGGAGTAATGACGATATGACCTCTCTGCCACGTCACATCAGGTGAGATATTGGAGAAAATAACCCGCGTTGTAACGGACGAGGAAAAAGCGCTGCTCGAGCAAGAATGGGTGGGAAGAGACGGGTCTAAGCGCAAACTAGAGGTATGATTCGGAACAATGACAACGTGGGGGATGGAATAGCTGATCGATGATGGTAGCTCGTTATGGGGCGTCAAAAGCTCAAAAAGTCATTCCAGTACGAGGTCAAATGGCGTGGACTGGATCACAAATGGAACACTTGGGTTCCACGAGATCAGCTGATTGAAAAAGGGTATGGGAAACTGGTGCAGCAGTTCGATGATCTAGAATCTTCCCGGGAGGGCGCTGGCACGAGGGAAACGCGTGCCGACCTTGTCCGGAAGCATCTGGAGGATATTGGGTTGGATGGTGATATCGCTCAATACAATGAAATATCGGGGCTCTCTGGAGGTAATAAATGTCATGATATTACTCTGATTTGCCCTCGGCTGACTGATCGATTACAGGTCAAAAGATCAAACTGGTGATTGCAGCGTGTCTTTGGAACAATCCGCAGGTAAGGTGGAACGTTCTATTTCGAAGGGACTTCTTTCTGAGGACACATTGTAGATCTGTGTGCTGGACGAGCCGAGCAACTTTTTGGACCGCGAGGCATTGGGTGGGCTTGCGGTCGCAATCAAGAATTGGACAGGCGCAGTGGTGTGTTTCACTCTATTTGGACCGACCCCCAATTGAGAGACTTCTAATGTGATGCCTGCAGGTGATCATATCTCATAATCACGAATTCGTCACCTCTCTATGTGCGTAATACGTCGAAGCGTTGCCCCTATATTTTTAATTTATCGCTGATTCGAGTAACTTAGGCTCTGAAATATGGGAAATCGAGGCCGGACGGATGACACACAAGGGGAAGACTGCCGTGACAGAGGACCCGCTGGGTGATGCCAGGTCAGGAAAAGGAAGTGCATTGAGCACACCTGTGCTGTCGCGGGTGACGAGTCCGGCTGTATCGAACGCTGCGACCCCTGTGGCCAGCGGCGCGGAAGAAGGTGCTGTGGGGAGTGCCGGTGGTGTGAGGAAGAAGAAGAAAGTCACGAGGAACCAGCTGAAGGTACGGGAGGAGAGAAGGAGGCTGAGGAAGCTAGCGTGGCTTACACACGGAGGGCCTAAGCCGGAGGACACTGAGAGCGATGACGAGGCGTAAGCCAGTGGGGTGGGGGTGGAGTAGAAATTCCGAAAGTGGCGGGGGTCCTTGACTCGCATTTATCCGCGGAAGCATCTTGTTAGCGGCGACGATCCGAGATTGCCGTTTTCAGTAGTAACCTTGAAAAATTTGCTCCCGCTATATCTACGTAGTCTCGGGCTCTGATATAGAAATGGGAATTTCGATCATTCAGTTGATCAGTGACATGATGAATTGGATGGATACTGTAGGCTCTCCTAGTCCGAGAACGTTTACAGTTGCCGGCGCGGCCTTCTCGCGACTGTCGTTACAGCGCAGCTGGGCGATGGTGCGCCGCTCAGCCTCCCCTTGACAGACCCCCGTGATCAGCGGACTCTCGGCCGGGCAATCTTCTCGTCTTAACCGGAGCATAATACGCCACTTAGTAGTAGCAGTACGGTCATGATCGCCACCCATTTCATTTCCTGCCGCCACACAGGGCGATCGTGACCAGTGGTCGTACGACGGTTGCATTGGCATCTCCTTGAACCGGGCAAACACCGAACAACAAACAAACAGAAGTGAGTGACATATGATCATTATGAAAAAGACTCGATACATAAACGCTTCTGTTGAAATGAACCGCCCAGAGTCTGACAGCGTCACGGCAGCACCCGCGCGTGCTCGTTTATGGGTAATAATATGTATTAACTTGAAATGCCATCATATCATGACATTTCGAATTCCATCATATCCGTGACTTCAGCGATGATCGAGGAGGTTGCGGAGGAAAGAGTGTAGCCATGTCAACCGCTCGCAATATGGGCCCAGTAGTGTGGGCGCGGGCGGGCGGGCGAGGGGGGTCGTTGACAATGATTCGGAACTTGTGGCTCCACGCAAACACCCTCGGCCGAATCCGTCCGTTCGTTCTGATGCGGCGCCATCCTGTGGAATGATTCAGAAGACCATGACTGTTGTCTACTAGATCTTCTGGTTCGTCTCGTCGGACCGAAGGCGTACCAGTACGTCGTTCTGTCCTTTGTGGCGGCTAACCCAACCGGAGAAGAAAACAAAAGAAACAAAAAAAAGGTTCTGCCACTGCGAAATAGAAGGTGGTCCTCGTGTATCTTATCGATTCCGTTGATCTATCTCCATATTGCGACACGACAGACACAGACACAGAGACACTGCCGGCTCTTCGAGATCCCAGTCTACCAGATGTTGATATGTCCAAAAACGTAGCGCTCCACCACGCTGTGCAGCTTCCCGAGGCTAGAAACAAGGTCGTCTGCTCAACAAACCGCGGAGCTCCGGTGTCATGGGCCAGCCCAAACAATACGGTACGTACCGCTCTTATCCCCACTTGATCCGCCAAGAACAAAAACGAATGAGACGTCAAAGTGTACATACGGCATGTTAGTCTATGTAGGTGCAGCGGTCACAACAATTGCAGACTCTACTTGGTACAAAAAAAAGGAAAAATGAGAGAAATCCGATTGCGTCGATGATGCGTTTAATGTATGTATGGAATATGTACAATATTAAGGGCTCATGGTTGCACGTGTAAGTTAGAGAGCTGATAATGAATGATCGTTGTCCTGACGAATATTGAAGATGCAGGGATTCCAAAGAGTGACATGAATTGTATACGACAATCGAGTAAAAAAGATGAAATCAAGATGAAGTTCAAAATGATCGAGATCAGTATCGACCCGATGCAGGCCATTTACGAGAATCGTCGTCGCGACGGGCAGAGGCGCGAGCGTCAGGACTCACTACTGGGCGCGAGTCTGAACGCTGGACAAAGGTATGAGCAGGGAGAGTGGTCGGGCTCAGGCCGCCACCATAGGGAGAGTGTGTAACGTCCTCTGACTGAGACGACATCGAAAATTGTTGATGGGACCCGCTCGTCGCAGAACTAGCCGCCTGGCGACTCGTCTGCCGCATTGATTGTCTCTTGTTTTGAAACCTGTTTCGCGTGTCAGCCTTGTCGAGCTAAAGTCCCACGTAGGCCTACCAGATCTGAACGCTTCGAGCGGACATGTCCAGTTTTCGCGCTAGCTCGGCTCGTTCCTCAGTCGATGGGAATGCTGTGCGGGCGTAGGTCTCGTTCAAGACCTTTAGTTGCGCCGCGTCTGCCCGCTTGCGTTTTTTCTTGATGATGGGCTCGTCAGTGACCAGCACCGAAGCAGGTTCCTGAGTTAACACGCTATTCGTGAGCGTGCCTCTAGCGTACGGAGAAGGCCCATGGGCGTCCACTTGTGCCGGGACTCCCCGTTCGTGCGGGTATACCCCACCCATAGGCAATTGATGCGAGTGAGAGACGGAATTTTGTTGACTGGGATGATTGCGCGGATCGGGCACGGGAGGATAAGAATAAGAGCTGTGAGGTTGGAACTGCGCGTACTGGGCGGGGTAGGTTGCGGTGGGGGAGTGAACGTCGGCATAATTGGGGATCGGTCCAACCGAACCATAGGGGGCGCCGTGCCAGCGGTCATCTCTGACGGGAGGAGCAGGTACGCTGAGTGGAGGAAGCCTGCGAGACCCTTGGGGATCTGTGGGGATCGTTGTCGAAGTCCGCGATGATTGGTGTGTCGGGAAAGCTGCTTGTTGGTGGTATCTTGAGTCGTAGTGCTCATAATAAGAAGAATGTTGCGGAGCAGCGGTCGCTGAGATGTCGATGAGGAGAGAAGGTTGTGAGAGAAGAAGAGGCAAGGGAACGCACGAGCTGCAGAAGCAGGCCATTGATTGTATCCCGAGGGGATGTGCTCGGGTTTTGGTGGAGATGAGCGCTGCGGGTAATTGGGATAGTCTGCGGGCCCTATAGGCGAGTTGCCACAAGTTGAGCATATTGGATGAATACCATGTTAAAAAAACAGACCTGGAGAACGTGAGGTTGGAAAAGCTGAAGAAAGAGGAGGGAGCACAGTTCGCCCACCCTGTCCCGTCTGAAAGAAACCACTACTTTGCGAATCCCCTCCTGGAGGGCTTCTGCGTGCTTTCGCACCAGCTGGGTACATACGATCGTCCCTCGGGTTCGTCATAGTAAGTTAAGCAGATAGGCAAAAGAGGAAGGAAAGAATATTATGGTTCAATGAAAGAAGAAATTTTGGGTTTATAAGTATGAAGAGGCACGCGCAGGGTGTGCTAATGAGGAGGAAGAGAGGCTTGCGGTATGAGGCGATGTGTCGGAGGTATAATCAGGGCCGTTGGATGAACGAGGATAACATGAAGGCCGGGAAATTGGCTGACACGAGGTGTGTGTGGTGGACAGCAGGGTAAGGGCGAGGGCGAGGGCACGAGTGCGATCGGGGAGTGATGGATGCGGAGTCTGGCGACTGGAGAATAAATGGGTCGGCGGTGGGTGTTCGGATGATGCGTGATGGATTAGAAACGAGATCTTGTACGAGATGTACATAATTCTTTTTGGACGTAACGGCGAGAAAAAAAGAAAATCTTCGCGGGCTCGAGGAAGGAGCGGAGCGTTGCGAAGCACACGGAGGTGGGGGGGTCTTCATGCTGTGTACATGCGGAAATTGCATGTATGTAATAAAAATAATACTACGTGGATCTCCCGCTCTCTGTCCAAATATGGATCTCTCTATGATTCCCCGTCCACTCCCCCGCCCTCCCGGCCCCGACTATCCCGCCCCGCCCCCGATGCTCCCCCCCGGAACACTCATCCACAATGGCTTTTACGATCTCCTCGCCATGATACCCACCCCGTCGCCATCCCGTCTCTTCCAGTGGGGATACAATCTCCCATCGCGTCCCATCGAGGGCCCCAGAAAGTACAAGAGGATCAGCAAGGACATGGTCTCAAGGCCCATAGGATTCGTGTGCGTCCACCCCGATTGCCATCCCTCGATAACGATAACGACCCCGTACAGACATCTCGTCCATGCTTCCGATGCAGACCAAGCAGAGGCCCTTCTCACTCGATGGGGCCCGGATGGAATTGGAAAGCTCGGAGGTCTGCTTCTCTATACCTCTCCCTTCTCCCCTTCTCACCCCTTCCAACTCCAGATCCGCGGTGGGCCAGCCCAATCAAATCCCGTGTGATACAGACCAACAGAGCCAAAGCTATCAACGAAGTTGTCAACGCCTTAAAGCCCTCGGCGTCCACCGCCCTTGATGGCCAATCACCGCCGTTGCGGGTGGTGAACGGTCTAAGCACTCCCACTTCGTCCACCATGACGACCGCAGCACAGGAAAATGTTCGTGTGTCTTCTCTCGTCGACGGCCTCCCGGGGCGCCCCGGTAACTCCACTATGCGGTGGGGCGGCGGCCTCATCGCACACCCCGAGGTGGGCGAACACGAGGACGAACCCCTGGCAAAGTCCACAACCCCCCTCCCTTCTTTGGCATACTCCCAGAGAAAGCCGATCACTCCATCACTCGCCACGCTCGAAAAAGCGGTGTCTGCCCGTATCTACTTTGAGAATCTCTACTTTCCCCTCCTTCGGCAGCCTCCGTCTCGTGAGCAAAGAAGGGTCGCTATGGAAAAGGACATGATCGCTATGAACTTGTCCGAGCAACAGAAAGATGACCTGCGCTCACGTTGGCGACAGAACGAGACAGATCATCTTCGTGACCGTCGTAGGAAAGTCGACGTGACAGCTTTCATTAAACTAAAGACTATCGGTCATGGTTCGCCTTCTCAATAATGAATCCAATTCAAATCTCGATTTTCCATTCATCTTAACCCCACAGGTGCTTTTGGAGTGGTCTCTCTCGTCAGAGAACGAGACTCTGGTCAGCTGTTCGCGATGAAGCAGGTATTTATCTCTGTTTTCATTTCATATCTGCCAAATGCATTTAGCCGCTTCCTTTTGACAAATTGTCATTAGTTACGAAAAACGGACATGTTACGAAAAGGGCAGGAAGGCCACGTCCGCGCTGAACGCGACATCCTCAAATCCGCATCTTTGGTTTCCTCTCCAGGTGCAGCGGAATGGATTGTGAGGTTGTACTACAGCTTCCAGGACCGTGACAACCTCTATCTGGTCAGTAGTTCTATCACCACCAGACAGCATACACAGCCAGATGGGGAACATTACTGATTCATTTCGATTTCATTGAAATAATTATAGGTCCTCGAGTACATGGGTGGTGGAGACCTCCTTAATCTTCTGATAGAACGAGACGTTTTCGAGGAAGACTTTACCCGATTTTATGTTGCCGAGGTTCGTCCGTCCCAACTTCACATGCCGTTCGCCATGGAGCGCCTTATTTCCAGATGATACTCGCTATCGAGTCATGCCACAAACTTGGCTTTATCCATCGTGATATTAAACCTGATGTGAGTATTCTCAATTCTTCGAAATTAAGGCCCGTTCTCTGATATTGGGAGATATTTGGTCATTCTGATAGAACTTCTTGTTTGATCCGGAGGGACACATACGACTAAGTGACTTTGGGCTCGCGTTAGTGCCGGTCAAACTACACGGGGACCTGGGTCCTCATCCTTGGGTCCAGCGCTAATGACCTGCCACCTCCCACAGAACCGATCTTCATTGGGCACATGATACATCATGTAACCCCTCCCTTCACCTTCACACGAAAAGGCTATAATTGACGCCCCGGACAGATTACGAACAACAACGGAGGCAATTGTTACGCAAGCACGGCATTGACCTTGACGATGGAAATAGCCTGACGGACGGAACGAGGACAAGACGCATGGACAGGAGAGAAGTAGAACTGCTGTTGGGGGACGGTAATGGCCAAGGTGGTATCTTCACCTGGCGCGAAAAGAATCGTAGGAAGGTACGATGACTTCCATGCTTTGTTCCATTTCCGCGCTGTCAGTGATCCTCACGTCCACCTCACATTTCTAGTTAGCATATTCTGTGTAAGCGCTTTCTCATCCTGTGCAAGTTGGAACGCTCTTATTGAACCCTTCCATAATAATGAACCGAAGATGTGGCACCAACTCTTATAGTAAGATATTTCGCCTTTATCCTTTTAATGGCGCCTCCATTTTTGTCGTCAGTGTCTCCCGAAGTTATCAGAGGTAACGGCTACTCATTTTCGTGTGACTGGTGGAGCCTGGGCGTGATCATGTTCGAATGCTTGTACGGGTAAGGAATAGGTACTTTGCGGCTCCGTTCACTTCGCTAAATCATATGTTGACGGCTAGACACCCTCCATTCCTCAGCAACTCCGTACGTGTTTGGCTCCGATTAGCACAGGATTAGCAACAGTCTGACTGAATAATTTTTTCTTTCCAAGCGGCATGTGACTCGCCAAAAGATCCTCAACTGGAGGCAGTCACTCAAGTTCCCCTCCCGTCCTTATGTTTCGCATGAGGGTATCAGCTTGATGAAAGCACTACTTTGTGAACCCGAAGATCGTCTGGGTAGCCAGGCGTCTGCATCGGTTTTCAGACCGGATTCACTCGCAATTCAGGCGCGCCGCAGCGGCTTCATTATGCCAGCTTCTCGAACGAGTGATGGTGCAGAAGCGATCAAGGCGTGTCTTCTCCTCACGGATTTGTCCACGTACTGATGGGAATGGGGGGGTTGTAACAGGCCCACTCGTGGTTCAGAGGCATCGACTGGGATCATATTCACCGATGTCCCGCGCCGTATCGCCCAGAATTGACCAATCCCGAAGATACGAGGCATTTCGATTCTGACATTCCTCCGGAGGCATGCGTTCCTTCATTTATACATTTTGTGCACGCTCATCAAACACGTTGCTTCCTAGCCTTTGGCTCCTGCCAATGGTGTACCTGCAAATGCCACCAAAGATCCTCTATTGCGAGATGAGATTCACGGGGAAGAAATTCTCAACGTCCGCAAGGCCCTCGCTTTTGCAGGCTTCACGCACAAGAGCCCTCGTGCAATCAGCTATGCCTGGGCTGACCAAGCCTTTGACGAACCCGCGGAAGAAAGCATTGGAGCAACGCGAGAAAGAGGCCGTTCGCGCTTTCGCAGTGAGCACGACTCTGGCAAAGGCCGAGCCATCTCTTTGTAGCCTGCGAACGGCGTGTGCAGCGAACCCCAAATTTAAGTGGGGGGGTGACGGGGATGACAGTTGATGACGCCGTTTGCGTTATGTGGCGTACGGGGAACAGCGACCTCGCTGCAATGATGTGGGTATGACAACATGATCGATGATCTGCGGAGAATATATGGACCGGACGGGGGGGCATGTGCGTGCCAGGCTTACCGTCACTCTTTATCTTTCTTTTTTTTTCCCTTTCACCTTCTTTAATGTCCTCTTTTTTTCCTCCTTAATGACGAACCGCATTGAGTGGTCGTCTGGACCGTACCATACGTTCTATTAAATTCATGGGACCTTTTTCTTACGTTTGTGCTATCGTCGGAGGTGTGGACAAGCTCGAGGAAGGAGGCCTCCCTTCCTCCATGTCAGACGACGCATGCACTCACCGCCACTGCATGGTTAAAGCATGATCTCGGGATACCGTAACATTACGTGACTAGGCCTGACTAGCCCGGCATCCGTAGTCCGACTGCCTCGCGGCCCAAATGAAACGGCGCGGTGGCGGCTGTACTTCACTTGCTATGGCTAGCGTTGGCGTGACGGGCACCGGAGAACTACAAGTATACTATCATATATACCAAGATCTGAGCCACCCCACTAGTTGGCCGGTTTCTTGAAAACTACCATCGAGTCCCACTAACAATATGTTGTCCCTTTAGTTATGTTTCATGTATAATACATTCTTAGGGTGGTACGAAGTTGAACGACGTCAACCCATGCAGTATTCGTAGAGATAGAAAAATCAGTGTGACAACGGGCAGAATCACGCCCATGATGGCCATGCCGAGTACTGCCGAAGCGGAGTGTGAACTACTCAGCATATCTACCTGCAGCTCCGCTTGGAAATTGGAGGTGTGTCGCAGGCGGAGCTCCAAGTTGTACAAGTTACTACCCGTGACATTTTGTGACCAGCCACACTTGCTAGTCTATTTCAACTCGCCGACCGAAACGTTTGCAAGACCCTGTACCAACGTACTTAGTAGGAGAATAGCACGCGCAACGTCACGGTCGTAAACGCCGAATCGAAACCTGCCCAAGAATGGTTATATTTGTACACTACCCCCGTTCCGTTCGTTCCGAGCCCGGTGGTCTGGGGCGCTGGGCGCGAAACGCGGCATCGGGCGATGACGAGGGGGGAAACGAGATGGTTCGAAAACGTTCCGAGTTCGCGTCCGAACAACGGCATCGTCTGAAACCCGCCATCACCGGATTTCTTTTTCTTTGGAGGGGGTTGGGGGACGAAAGGGTGCAATGCTATAACGCATGTGATATGGTGTATGTGTGTACATGTGTGTCTGTGTCTGTGTGTATGCGTGTCTGTGCTGTCAACGTCAACCGCATCACTGCCTGCCGATTCAACAATGACGAGAAATTACAGGTGGATAATCTTTGACGTCGGTAAATAAGTTACGGCCAGTTCGTCCGACCAACCCGGATGCGAAAACAAGCAAGTCGATGGCAGAGAGTCTACAACATTCTGATCAATAAATAACGGACAGCCTCGACACCAAAAGAAAACTAAAACGCCGAATATCGGATACACGCACTCTAACAGGCGGGAAAAACGATGCATGCTAGGAAAAGAAGAAGAGAAAAAATGTAATAAAATAGAAGCAACGATGTGGCTACATGGACGGGTGAGTATTGAACTACTAAGACAAACGTGGATGTTGGTCATTTCATGTCGTTAGTGAAATGCTAATGGGATCGTTAATCGTGGTGAGGCGGTAGACGGCCTGCTTTTTTTTATTGCCTGTCGCTGTGCTCGTCACTCGAGCTTTCCTGGTGGCGACTGGGAGCTTCAGCGTGTACCCTTGCATGCCGGCGCATGTTGCTGAGCACGCTGAAACTGCGTCCACAGCCTTCAAAGGTGCAGACAAAGGCTACAAGTATCGAGGTTGGTGGTCAAACACTGACAGAAATCGCATGGCGAACGGAGGTACTCACGTTTCTCTCCAGTATGACTATTCAAGTGGATCTAGTAAGCAATCACGCTCAGTACGGGAGGCATCTCGATGCAGTGATATATGTATGCACACCTTGAGACTGCTGGGTCGAGTGAATCCCTTGCCGCAATAATCGCACTCGTATTTCAATGAAGAAGGCGAGGGCACAGAAGGTTGGCGGGCTAGCTCCGGTGCAACCAGTGCACTCATGGGATCTTTATACTGATCCTTGGAGTAGCCTTCGGAATAGGTCCCTGAACTCCGTGATGAGATGCCAGAGGAAGTATAGGCTTGATTATAGGCTTGGGTTGCCAGATTCGAATACGAATGGGACCCTGGTCGGGTACAGTGATCGTGGGCCACGGGTGGTTGATCCGCTTGGGAAGTAGAACGAGCGTGATACTGACGGGGTGGTCGTGAATGATGTTGACTCATAGATGATGATAAATTATCAGGTTGAGAACGGGATGCGGTACGACCGTCATAGCATTGCTGTGTCGGAGGTGGATAATAGGATGAACGCTGACAAGGTTGTTAGTCGTCGAAGCACGACAAACGAATAGCAAATGCACCTGAACCCCGGGACCGTCCAGCTGGGAGTCTGGACGACGCTCAGCTCGAGAAAACGATCGGTCGGTGTTCTGGTCGGTGCGATGGCCGGGGACGATCCACGGAGGAGTCAAGCTCATCGGTGGTCGGGGTGAACGGGCCAGTTCATCTACATGGAGAGAGAGCGTCAGATTTACGCGCCATGCAAAGAAACCTGGCTTACCTCGAAACAAATCTCTAACGGGAGGGAGAGTCGGCCGTGCGTCCTCTCGATACATTTTTAGGGATACAAGAAAGCTTGGTAGAGTATAGAGTAGTGCGAGAGACTGGATGGCTTATATATGGGGAACACGGCCATCTGCATGCTTTTGATGATTGTCGATTTGTCGAGAATTGAAATCGCTATGAACGAAAAGTCCAGCCTCCACCGCCGCGTACTGCGGGAAAACAGTAAGTGGAAAGTTCGTGAACACGGTTGCCAAGATATATTCGGTGTCCGTGTTGACGGCAACCGCACTTGATCGTCGCCGAGACGTGTTTGCTGTGCACGAGCCGACGCTGATCGTCACATGCACGACTTTGGTGAACGGAAAAACTGACAGGACAGCGGACCTACCACACATTGACAGGAGAGCTGAACAAGAAATGAAGAAATTTCATACCGAAAGTGCGTTGAGGAAGATGGCAGTCTGCAGCGAGGGACATGGACACCCCCGGGAATAAGGAGACCCGGATTGGCTGTAACGGATCATCCAACCGGCGTCAATATAAATCACTACATACTGTAAGAGTAATTGTCATCAAAGCATGGCCAGGATTCCCAACTCAACTCTGCATGCTGACGTTTCTCATGTATCGCTGCGGATTTGCATCGCCAGCAGGACCTATTTGAATCGCAGCTACTCAAGCAGTGGGGGAATCGCATTGTAATTGATTGTAATTGGCGGTAAGGGTATGACCGCAAAGAAAATTTGTGGTTGACGGTCTATTAATTAAAAGAGGGCTCTCATGATTGACGACCCCAAACATCCGAGGGAAGCACCTAATTCACTACATCACTCAGCCTGTCCGACAGCTGACCGTTGCACCTCCTCTGGCGTCCTCGTCTTCAAGGAGAGGGCGTGGAGCCCCTGGGCGAGCTCGTCCGCCAAGGCGGAGTAAACTATTCGGTGCCGTTGCAAAGTTGTCTGAGAGTGCAGAATAGATGAACTGCGGTGTTGGAAATAGGCAGGATATATATACCTTTCCTTTGAACTCTTCTGAGATGATCTGCACTGCGAAATCTATACGCCCAGTGGTGGCAGCACGTGAGGACAATTTGCTGACATCCAGAAGACGTACTGACGCGTTTCACCGTTACCTCCTCCTTGGACCCTCATGGCAGCATGATGGCGGTGGAGTTGGGATTCGTTTGTGATGGCGAGATGTAAAGGCCGAAGGAGAGCTGTTAGCTAAGGATTGCTTGAAGGCGGTTTTGGTGTGCTGATCGGCCCGTGCTTACCTTGTCGTGCATAGCAGTCTCAACTAGACCTCGAGGTCGAGATTCTGTGGCAGTAGTGGCCATGGTCCGATGAAGTCGCCCTAGGAAATGACGGACTGGGCCTGTTGGGCGAGGGTGAAACATTCAACCGCAAGGAAACGCGCTGAGGTGATTGTACATCAAACCGCAGCATCGTTGGTGGTGGTAACGAGGAGCGATAGGACTCACTTGGTGGAGGCTGCGTAACTAGTTGCGGCGGTGGCGACGATGGTCACCTCCTACTACTAGTTCTGATTTGTCAGCACCCGTGTAATAATAAATCTCATTACTCTCGGACGCGACGACCCGTCCAGTGACGCATCGACCATCATGCAGGTCTGCGATGCAACGAGGCGGTGGAAGGTCACCTCCGAGAACTGCACGCAATCGAATTTGCCTAGTCATAACTTGGTGGAAGTTGGAATTCTCCCAAACCTTTCTAAACTAAACTCTGTCCCGTCTTCGAGACGTTCTCCGTAGTATCACCCCAGCTAGCAGTGGCATTAATGTGGACTGATCAGCAAAATTCAAATGGACTGCCTGTAGTCTAGCTCGATTTGCACAGTTCAGCCGCCAGCTCCGACTCATCACGTGCACCGCGTCGCGTCTTCTTCCCTCCGATGGCTGCCTCGATCGAGGAGCGTGAAATGACCATAAACCAGCGTGGTCTCGTCGACACATGTTTTGAGGAGGGACAGTACGAATCTGGTATAGCGCTCCTCGACCAGCTTCGTTCGTCTTCCTTCAAGCCGCCGCCGTAAGTCTCCCTGAATGCTGTTCAAAGTCTCGACCTCACTGCTTCTGATCAGGGACCATATTCGTCAGCTCCTATACATAGCTCTCTTCCCGCCACCCCCAGCTATCGGCGAACAATCAAACCAGCAGGAACAGGTCCCGCCTTCCCCTGTCAAAGGTTCTCCCACGAAACAAAGGCCCATCCTTGCCAAGGCATCATATTCTCCTTCAGTGGTCGAATCGGAGGCTGCCCAGCGTGTCCTGTTCTCGTTCCTTGCCACAAATTCACCCGGATCTTTGTTTAGAGCGCTACCGAGATATCCGTTGGATGATCTTGCTGGTAAAAATATCCCGCCAGGGGTGAGCGATAATGTCCACGACGAGGATTCGCTTATCGCCCGAGAGGCCCTGTGTATCAGGGATTGTAGAGATTGTTGGACCTTGCTAAGGGAAGGGTTCACACAACGCAAAAAGCTCTTGCCTCAAGATACGAGCAAGAAGCGTGGCAGAAGCGCATACAATGTCGACGACGCAGACCTCGACCAAGGTCGTGGCACACCGGCAGTCGTCGCTGAACATGCATGGCCAGTCCTTCACTGGCTACTGTCCTTGTTCGAAAAGGAAGAATATCTCAGTTCCCAGGAATCAGGAGGTAAGGTCCCAAGTGCCTGGTAATGAATGTCCGAAATAACCGCGATTTCGGTGTAGGAAGGTTCTCGCTACTTCTCTTATCACAGATTCCTCCCCCGCGGGGTGGTACTGGCCCACGATGGGATGCAGGTGCTCCACTGGATATTGTTTTTCATTCCGTCGGGCAGGAAGATAGCGAGCGTCGGAAGATAGCCGGTCGTCTACTAACACTTGTGCGTCCTTGCTATCTTGGGCATATTCGGTACACGAGCTGAGGTCTTCCGCAGCTCATTCACCTGGGTCTCTCCGAGTCTTTCGATTGCCTCATGTTTGCGACAACACTGACAACACGCCTGCATACCTCTTCTCCCAAAATCATCCAGGACTTGATGGAGAGCCTGCCAAAGACAGTCCCAGTCCTTACTTTTAAAATCACTGTGTGCCAGAAATTTTTGTCATCTGCACCATCTGTCGCTGAAGTGGCCAAGCCGCGACCTAGGCCACTCCCTAAACGCGGGCGGCGGCTTGACTCGGATACCATGTCATCTCTCACAGACATCGACAATGGGCGGGCAGGACCAAACGTTCTGCCGCGACCTATGCTTACGACGTGCGCGGATGTTTTCCAACTACTCTCCAATGACCACACATCCCCGGACTCGGGCTCCGCACCGCCGGTTCTTGTCATCAAGTATATCCTGCTCTTGTCATACGCTCACCTTCAGGGGTTACTGCCTTCCGAGGAGAGAGATAGCGAATGGCATGATGCCCTATCAAACGGCGGGTTAAAGCGCGTTATCGATATCGCATTTCCCCGTGATAGCACGTACCATTTAGCTCTCACTGTCATCACCGGATTTTGGCCGACAGGTTAGGCCGGCATTCACGTTGCATAGAGCACCGGATGCCTCGTTTTGATGCACTCTTCTCATCTCAGCGTCAGGACCATCACTCTGTAACATAGTTGGCTGGCCCATGTTATAAATAACATTTCCGGCTCACAAATTTGGCGCGCATGAGAGAAGTTCTCATGCACGATGACATGCTTGAGATCAGCTATCTGACTCCTCCTCGACCTGTGCCTCCACTTCGACATCTACGTCCAATAAATCCCCATCGTCGGTGCCGGTGGCGCGTTTACCCCTTTTTTGTTGATCGAGGTACATCTGTGCGAGGAACTCGGAAGTGGAGGCGTCCTCTGGACGTTTATCTTCCCTGGTGCGAACGAACCGGGGAAACCGCAGACTGAGGCCTCTCGCGGGAGATACTCGGCCCAGCGCAGCAAGCGAAACGGGGCTGAGCGTAACGCTGGGTTTTCGCGTTGTATGCAAGCGACCAGGGGTGGGCGAAAGTTGGGAGAAATAAAAATAAAAAGGAAGAAGAAAAAAAGAAGTCTGGGGTACTCACTCTGCACCTCTGATCTCCCAGACTTCTCGAGGCCGAAAATAAACGTCAGGTTTGAAGCCTGGGCGTTTTTATTAGGCACGGCCCACGGCTATGACAAAGATAGCAACGCTCACCTCCAATCTCGCAAATCCATGAAGGGCGATAGGAACATTCATCAGAGTTCTCAGGATACCTCGACGTGAGTTCCTAATGATTGAAAAGTGAGTAAACCCAGGGCCTTCCCCTATCCATGGACGGGCCACGGCACTCATCCAAGAAGGAACTAATCATACCTTGTAGAACGTGTCGGAAAAGCCTGTGTAACCCATTTACCCCAAATGTAAAGTTACGGTGCGACAAACCTTACCGGACATGCACTTGCAAACAGCAACCAACTTTTCCTTTGTGGGGTCCCAGACTGCGAGCAGGACGGGGCTCCACCACCCTGCTTTGCGCCCATTACCGTGCCACGCTCCAACGGGCACCAAGTCAAGTGTATCTCCAAGACCGTCCACGTAGTCTTTCTTGAGCTTCAACCATGCAGATGTTCGCTTGTCTGTCGAGTTGTCGTACAGCTGACAATTAGCATTACGTGTGAAACGTTTACTTACCAGGTTCGTATGTAGCCGGCAATGGCCGCTTTCTCTTGTTATGCGTGACTGTCTCAGAGCCTTCGAGGCTATCCAGGAGCTGTCAAAGATAGAATGAGAATGTACCCGCAAAACGGCCACCGATTCGAAACCGAACTTTGATCATGAGGCCTTCGCAACGACTTTCCACGGCATCTTGCCAGAACTCCTCGATACGCTCCCGTCCATACTCACTCTCGCAGCTGTGGACATGGTCGAATCGTGCTGTTCCTGGGTCCTCTGGTGACAGGGCCGGGAACCTAGTTCTCAGTAGAGTCCGGCGGTCCCGGAACGGGCGTTCCAATATAATCTAGGACGAGTGAAAGCGGGTCAACGCATTTCAGGAATAAATATAAAAACAAATCTCACTTGGCCATCAAGGTACATCAAGTCAAAAGCGAATACGCAAACTGGAACCTTGATAAATCGGGCGTCTACATCCTTCCTTGCTCTATTCGAAAGCTCTTGGAAAGATTTAAGACCGCCACCGTTCGGATCTATTGCAACGATCTCCGAATCGATAATAAAAGACTGCAGGTTAGGCGCCCTTGCCAACATGCACCTGACCAACGAAACCACATCGGGATACTGCAACCGAAGCACGACATTAGCAATCTGTGACCGCGAGGTCCAGACGGGAATTTACTTTCTCAGTCATGTTTTCTAGATGCCGAGAGAAAATGTGGACAGATGGACAGCCATTGACCTCTTTTGCAACATGAATCTGGGCACGTTGACCATCATACTTGAACTCCGCTGCGAATGGCATATCATTCAATCGATCGTATATCTCATCAAGTGATCGAGCTGGTGATCCCAGTGTGGGATGAAGAGGAATGCCTGAAATATCATGTTACTAAAAGCGTTTTAAGTAAGAGGCAGGGCCGGCATGCCACTCACCGACGGTGAGCGGGACCCGTGCAGGCAGTCCATCAAGTCCGCCGGCAATGGCTGCAGCGACGATGTGGTCATAGTTTGGATGCTGGACATAGACCTGTTTGACGAGAGCTTCAGCGTTAGCGAACTTTAGTAGAAGCTCGTCACGGTTGAGGTCACGGTCACTGTTTTTCTTTTGCTTGCCGGATGGGGATGGATTGATAGATGCAAGAAACTGTGTTGTCACGTGAAATGCCGAATGGTCCGAAATAGATATGGCCGGGTTTCCAGGCGGTGTCAACACCAAGGCCCTGGCAAGCGCTGTCAACACCGAGGTTCGGACAGCACCTACGCGGAGGTTCTGCGATAGGGTGCGGACCAGGAACCTAGATTCTTCTCCACTTGCAGCGATGAGTAGTCGCTCTACTATAGACTGCTTTTGCTTCCCTGCTCCTTGGCCTTTGATCTGGGCGATTTTCAAAAGCAATTGGTACACAGACTCTATAAGCAATGGTGGAAGGGCCACAAGGGTGCGGATGTTGGATTTGGCTTGGAACGCTACGTCTCCAGGGTCGCCTGAGGATTTATATAACTTCCGAAGGGCTGCGGGTGTGAGACCGGATACGTGCTGAATGGCGACCGATATGACAGAAGCGCCAATGCCTAGTTCGAGTGGAGAGTAAGCGGGCGAGAGCGAATTGGACAAGAGGTAGAGTGCCGGCAACAGGGATGCAGGATGATATAATATGAGACACCTCAGAGCGTTGGTGAGCGTGTCGAATATGGCGATGCGAGAACGAGTGTCTGCCAACGCGACGAGGGCATGGACGAGAAAAGAGTATGGCGCTGGGGAATTGGGGGGCCACGGAGGGATATGGACGGGATAGGCCAGAGGATCGACGGCAAGCGGGCTGTATTGAATTTGCGACTGGATCGGAGAAGAAGCGAGAGCGAAGTCGGTTAGGCGGGTCGTCGGCAGAGATGCCGTATCGGTCTCGGAAGCACCAGGGGGAGACGGAAGCGGGTCCTGAGGCGATGGCGGTAACGATGCTCGCTTCGAACCTTGTGGATTAGTATGAACATCCTCGTCTGCTGAATTGAGGACGATAGGGTCTTGTCGCGTCCCATGCCCGTGGTGCCGTAAAGTGTGACAGGATCTGGGGTGATTCATTGTCTCAAGAGAGGCAAATGAGTAGTCGGAAAAGATACCTGGGAAATTGCTGCCGTGAGGATGCTGTGGTCACAGTTTGGGCACGGTCGGAGGGGCTGGCAGGACGGAAATAGGCGTCGAGAAGGGTCTGATCTGATGCGGGCTTGGCTTTCTTCATGGTCGAGGACGAGCTGGCACGCTTGGACATCGCAAGGCGAACTTTGAGGGGGTGGTGGCTACGTCATGGCGTCGATCAACTGACACGTCCTTTTTCGGACCGGGTCTCGGAACATTATGAACTCTTGAAGACGATGTGCCATTCGGTCAGGGGACGAATTCAACGAGGCAGTGACGGAAAGGCACTGATCTTATCATCATAAAACACTTGCGGGGACACGTCGCCAGACGTTGCACATTGACTGCACTGATCTATATCCATCAGTGTGCGCCACGATTGGGCATGTCTTCAAAATTTCGTTTCCCCTCACCCTTGTTCCGGCGGCGTCGGTCCATGTTCCGGGCGCGCAATTTGATTCCAACCAAGGGGCCATCGAGCACTAGTCCCTGCAGGATCCGCGTCGGTGCGGGGAGGCATCGCACGCGCAACGTCCCAACTCGAGAAGAGTCTGGGCAACGGGCTACCACGGACCGATTCAACTGAGACTTATGGGAAAATCAATGAAACCTAAACGTTCGATCATACCGGAGCTGGGCTATGCTCAACATCCATAGTTAGTACATACCACACACGCTCCCCAAAGCATCTAGACCAGGGCGCACAAGTTTACATTTGGAATGCGACCAGATGATGATTTGTCAGAGTCGTACCGGGGGACCATACTGACCGGCATTGCCACGATGCTGCGTCTGACCCGCTGAGAACATTCCACCCATACTAGGTTTCATTCCGTTTCCGTGGCTGCGTCGAGAAAACGTTACCTGAGGCCGACACGGATGAGAGTGAGAGTCGGCCCTCCTCACTCTATCTTACTTTGGTTAGATGGAACAGTGCGAAATTTATACTCGTCAGGGTCGCCTTACACAACAACAACGGATCCGATGCTTAGGCGCTCAAGATCAGGTCCCGTACCAGGCACATTGGAGGTAACGTTCCGATCGGGAAACCGCAGACACTGATCTTGGCCAACACAACCACTTATGTTTGCTCTTGCCGCACTTACCCTGTTGCGGCGCCGGCAAATTGCTTGCTCACTACACCATTTATATGAGGATTCCAGCGGCCCCGAAAACACATATGAACCCAGGTGCTCCTCCACCTTGCACTACTTCACTTCAATCCCCCCACTCCTACAATGACTGATCGCCGTGGGTACTCCTCTTATCCTGCCACCGACCTCGATCGAGGCAGTCAATGGTCAGCCGGCACCCAACATCCCTCTCGTTATCCCCCACAGTCAAATGCCTACGCGGTGCCAGCCACCTCCTACTCGACAATATCGCACATGCCACAACCTGGCCAGTACGGAGTAGAGGACTACGGTTTCTCCTCGGTGTCGAACCAATATGTGGTAACAACGCCCGATGCATACCACCATCAACCTCGGCAAAGTTACCCTCCTCCAAACCACCACCATCAGGCACAAAGTGCCGTACCTCACTACTCTGTGGCATCGCACCAATACCCCGCGCCACAACAGCAGACCGCCGCCCGGCATACCTCTCCCTATGCCGGCCGCAGCGATTCCCCATATCAGCAGTCACAGTATCCAGCATCACCCTCGCGCCCATTCTCTTGTGACCTATGTGCATTGTCTTTCAACAGACAGCACGATTTGAAGCGTCACAGAGAAACGCATTCGGGGGAGAAGCCGTTCTTGTGCAACGGGGGATGTGGAAAGACTTTTACTCGGAAGGATGCACTCAAGAGGCACCAGGTATGTTCATTTCCGTCCTCGTACGGAATCGTTGTTTACCTTGTCTTTCCAGTTGGTGAAGCACTGTGGGCATGAAGAAGAACCTTGAGGGCCAACTGTCGTAAGCAACTTAATGCAGTGGGTCAGTTCTCTCAAACATGTCACTCCTTGTGACTGATGGCGGGCCGTCTTGACAGTATTGAGCCGCTCGCTATTCCATTAGTATCATATTAATCTGGTCCTGATCGCCGAGGCTTCTCAGTGATCGTGACGGTCAAGAACTATGTTCACCCTTACACACGTACTGTAAATTATGGCATACGTATTTTCTAGTTGCGAGGTCTGCCACGTACGAAGAAGGGGATATTATTCAGTCTTCGCTCATGTAATATAACGTGTCGTGTGGTCAACTATTGTTCTGGATCGTGTTCGATGATTTTCTCCAATATCCACGCATCCCGAGGTGTGATCTTTTTATAGTAATTCTTGTGGATACCGGCTTCGGTAAAACCATGGTTCTCGTAGAACCGTTTGGCATCCCCATTCGAGACCTGTACGTGAAGGGATATGCGCCTGATTTTGGGCTTGTTATGGACGGAGGCGGCTTTGATGATAAGCTGAAGGGCTTGGGAGCCCAACTTTCTGCATCGGTAAGGCTTTTCGGGGCAAGCGTCAGCTCAGCTGAACCGTACTGATCGAAATGATTACTCACGGCGAGGACGCCCAAGGTTGTCAAGTACAGCTCCTTGTTCTCGAGCCTACAACAAATGTTCCCGACAGGAACATCGCTATAATAAACTAAAGTTCCTTATCGTGTGAGAACGGGCTCAAAAACGATTGCCTTATCGAAGAGACGGACCGAGCTGGCAAAAGGCTTCAATCTCGGGCTGCAGGATGTCCTGATAGTACTTGTCGCTGTATCTGACAGGAAACAGGACCGAGTTGAGCTTGCGAACCGTCCCTATGTTTTGATGGGTCAACGACGCGAACGATACGCGCGCTGCTGGCACAGGAGACTCTGAGCTTGCCATGATTGTAACACCACCAACTTGAAAGCGCGAGAGGGCTGTGCACTCAACAAAGGGACAAGTAACGTGACATGCGTGGGAATGTTCCACCATAAAGGGTATGTTGCCAATAATAACATTAACCAACCGACGGAACATGTACACGTACACACCTTTGTGGTGACTTTAAATTGTCTCTTATCATTCTTTGCAAGTATGAATAGGTTAACGCAACTTTACAGGGTCCCACTATGTCTGGCGGGCTCTCTCATGGTCAGGAAATTCCTTACACTGCGCTGCCATTGACAGCACCAATAATTCCTCTTTAGCGATCCCTAAATTGAGTGGCACCCACGTAAGCGCGCCCAGTTGGCTTTATTCGTCCGATGTTATGATAACGGGCTAGATAAAATCATGGGAAACCTTAGTCTCGTCGTCATGGCATATCCCTAATGCATCCAGTGCTCTTCGTTTGTATACAGTATTACACTCTTTTTGATGGACCCCAGACTTACCTGAGCACGATCACAGTTCCGATTGTCGGTCCCCACTGTGGTGACA
This sequence comes from Leccinum variicolor, assembly GCA_038091415.1. Lineage (NCBI taxonomy): Eukaryota > Fungi > Basidiomycota > Agaricomycetes > Boletales > Boletaceae > Leccinum > Leccinum variicolor. The sequence goes on along the minus strand of JBBPOK010000056.1, from coordinate 43,540 downwards.
ACTGACGGAGGGGGGTAACCAAGGTTGCAGCGCTCACCTTCCTGTTTGACTTGAGGTATGTATGTATGAAAATATTTTTGAGTTACGACTTTCACTTTTGCAGCCTTTTCTCCGCATGTGACAGCCAGGACTTTCAATGAAATGCCGAAAGGATGGACCTACGTCTTTAATAGGAAATGTCTTCACTGATTCATTTGATGTACCTGGTCAACGGGGTGCATTACACACTGCCTCGCTGGTTAGAACATCCAATCACGGGAAGTCAGCTTCACGTTCCTTCGCCGTTCGGAGAAATTTTGCCGGCCTGCGATACTGCTCGTGCGGAATAAGCTTGTTTTTCATACTCTGACATTCTGCTGACGCTTCATCCGCTTTGTGGCACACTCTCGGACACCACAGCCTCGCGACCGCATTTGGCCGTTTGATCTCTTGCCAACGGCGCTAACCTTTTTTATGTGCTTGGAACACCAAACGGACGGGAACCAATAGAGAGATGGCATGTCGAACAGTGATTTATCATGTCTTGTCATCGCGACCGCTTAAAGGAGTTATTTCAAGGTTCAGGTCACGTATCCCTGTCACAATAAAAATCGGAAATCTGGCCGGTATAGCGACGCGTCACCATTGTTTGGCTACCAATTTGCTGACTCGCAGGATTCCAGACGGCCGTGCGATACTGTACATACAGTAAAATCACGTGGATAGCTTCGTACAGCATGCTGGCCAAATAACTGGTAATTCATTTGATGGCCTACGGGAACCTACGTGCGTGGCGGTGCCCACCAGTCTGTTGAGTTCGCTGACTCCACAAGCTTGCGACATAATTACTGACTACGCGCACGAAATGTGACGGTATTCATTCTGTTGCTTCTTGCCCCACACTGCTCGACGTAGGCGAGCGGTAATATTGAGTTTCTCACGAGGTAGTCCGTTCGGTCCGTCATGTTTTCACATGCCTCCGGTTTCCCCTCACCAAAGTATTTACGAGTGGGAAGCTCACTGAAAAAAATTCTGATCTGGATAAAGTATCAGGGATGTTCACTTGCACGGTCCGATTCCAGCCATCTAGTCAGGGCAAGCAAGGTTTCTTCCAAATTCCCTCTAGTGTTAGGGGTCGAGCCGCACGTGCGAAGGAGTGATCGGGCGGTGCACCCGAACTCCACCAGATAACGGAAACTTGCGCAACACCATGTCCGTGGAATACTTACAGCGTCGTCCATGACCAAAGGGCCATTGGTCATTGGACTCCTCGTTTACCAAAAACCTACTATATTGCCAGGTCTTACATACGGCGGGGATGCTGGCATGAGGTGTGTCATGTGGCCGATGGTTAGCGCCTTGTCGCTCGATGAAGTTCGAGAAGACCTCGACGGAGAACCACGATCCGATCGAGGGCATGATGCAACCGTCACTCCGAGTCGGAAAGGGGGAGTAATGGAATCTGGATATCTGATAGTGTTCGATGACACGCCTTTGAACAGTGAGTGGCCCTTCGACGGATATCGCTTCGATTTGGAAAACACGGTTCCTTTGAAGCAGGACGAGCAGGATCGAAGCCGTGTCAATGGCATGTTGATCCCGATGTTTTGTTTCTCAATGAAATCAAGCCACCACGAACAGCCAGCGATGCCAGCGTCGCGGTCCAAATTGGAGCACAGCGTTGTTCTTCGAGATCCCGGCGGTATCAAATCCCGGGACGACGTTCTTCGCTAAGAAAAACGTTCGTCAGTGCCACTGCCGTCTGTTGCAGGGATACGGGTGTCCTGGTGACTGGTGGAAAGGAACCCTCGATGGAGACACGACGAAGACCCATGGTGAACGAAGAGCGATCAAGAAAACCACGCAACGGAACAAATAAAACAAGTGTGTACGGCAGATGTCGTGGTCTTGGTACTCACAAGACCCACTTACGTAGCGAAAATATCACACGTCTGTGATGAACTCTCGTCTGGGCCGCGGAGACGTCTTTCGATTTCCAGGAAGTCTTCACAAAGGTGTTCATGTCTGGACAGGGTCATAGGTCTAGTGCAGGGACTGTGCACAGTTCTGTGCCAAAGCCAGGTTGCTTGAACCCTGAAGCCTTGAGGCCTGATCCGATGTACGGTGTGGTGTCAAGTGAGGGTTTCGGAACGTCACTTATTTACCTTGATGGAGCCCGCGGTTGTTTGCATGCTGAAGACCTCGGAGGATGATACAGCATCTGAGATCAGTGGCGTGAGACGAGGGAAAAGCAAGTTATAGTTGGTGTGCTAATCAAAACAATGCGAGGAAGAGAACGAAGGGATAGATGAATCGTTACGACAGGTGTTGGTACAAGAGTTGGTGTGGTAGGGATACATCTTCTTTGATGGCTACATGACTTCACCGTGACGTATTGGGGGATGAAAGGGCGCGAGAGCGGCGTTTGCGAGGGGAACGCTGAAGCTGGTCGAGATACACGTCGTCATAGGTGCGGAAAACGCATCTACCGTTTTCGTGGTCGGCGAGGGTGGCTGAAACGCAGTGCCAGGATTTGTCTTCGCGGAACTTGAATGCCACGCCGATGTGGTTTTGATCCCACCGCTGCTCAAGTGTCTGTTTCGACTCGAACGCCTTGTCGGTCAAGGTGACGAGGACGCAGTTTTGGACGGTGAAGGCAACGTCGAGTTGGCCGTCGGCTGCGTCCAAGAGGGATGCTAGAGTGGGATCCATTTCGAGCTGTTTGGGAAGACCGCTGCAAAGTCGGATTAGCATTGCAAGTCGATAGGGGATCTGCGGCGGGCTCACCGATGTACTGGGTCGTAGCCATCGACGAGGATCTGGTAGGCCGTACCGTCTGCAAAATGGAGCTGCATGCTCGGATGTTTGGAGGAGCGGTTTATTTTGGTGAGGACCTTTCCGACGATGATGGAGGGGTCGACGCCGACGCTATCTATGCGAAGCGGTACGGGATGGCGACGGGGATTCATCGACATCGGTGATGGGAGAGTGCCAGAGCCCACGGAACTCTCTGTGAACATTGGCGCAGATATAGGATGGGAGTGTGGACGGTCCACATTCGGGGGACAATGGGTGCACAAAAAAATGACAGTGACGAGATTCGAACTCGCGCGGGAAACCCATCACGGATTGAGGTGTGGACCTAAACGTGACGCCGTAACCACTTGGCTACACTGCCGTGTGGAAGAGGGGCGGTGAGGAACAATAGGGAGTGTGTGGTTTGTGGTATTGAAAGTAAGAACGAACGCGTCCCTCCAAGTTGAGGTGGAGGTCGACCATGCACAACCCGACGACGCACGCCCGCCCGATCGGTCCACGGACTCTTCCTCGCTCCCAGTCCCCGTCCATCCCCGAAACCCGCCCTCTCCACATTCGCAAAGTTGCTGCAGATCTCCCTTCCCTCCGCCCACCATCGCCCGCATCATTTCCCCTCTCCTCCTCCCCGATTCCCTCCCGCCCTCTCCTTCCCGGCGCTACGCCCAGGGCTAACGGCGCTCGCCCGAAGCTCCATCTCCCCCTTACGGGCACAGTCAGCGAGTATTATGCAGGCCCCTCCCTAATCCCGCCTGGCCTCGATGGAGAGAACCCTGGCGGCGCTACCGTTCGTCCCTCAGACCAGATCCGAACCGCGCATCCCCCTGGCTCAAACGACATAAGCGACAGCACCATCGACCAGCTCGTTGCCAGTTTCGATAGGGCCACCGTCGATTCCTACACTCCCACTGAAGAGACCTCCACTCGTCAGGCCTACGAGCGCTGGTCCGATGCCGTCTTGGAGGAATTAAGTAGGCTTGGTGAAGGCCAGGGCGGCGCCGTCCACAAGGTCAGAGACGTCCGAACAGGCAGAATCTTTGCGCGAAAGACGATCACAACGCGCGAAGCTCCCTTGAAGCAGCTCGAGCGCGAACTCTCTATCTCCTCCACCGCAAAGCACTTCAATATCATTCAGTTCTTCGGCGCCTACATGTCTCCCTCTTCCAGCGAAGTCAAGGTCATGATGGAGTTCGGCGCAGGTGGCAGTTTGGAAGCTGTCAGCAAACGCATCAAAGAACGCGGCGCACGCATCGGTGAGCCCGTCACAGGTCGCATAGCAGAAGGCGTAAGCTTTCTCCAGTGTATTTCGCCCTTTCCTCTCTTTGACAATATACCCCAGATTTTGCAGGGCCTCGCCTACCTCCACTCCCTTCGAACAATCCACAGGGACATCAAGCCCTCGAACATTCTCATGACCGGTGAGGGTGTAGTCCGCCTGTGCGATTTTGGGGTTTCTGGAGAGCTCGTCAAGTCCCTTGCCGGTACCTTTACCGGAACCAGTTTCTACATGGCCGTAAGTTTACATGTGTACATCACACATCTTCATCACTCACCTTTTGCACAGCCTGAGAGAATCAGCGGGAAGGAGTATAGCATTCGGGCTGATGTTTGGTCGACCGGTATCACACTTTTGGAACTCGTGCAGAATCGTTACCCATTCCCTGATGACCTCACATCCATCGAACTTTTGGTCTACATCACTCAGGGAGAGGTGAGAACGTCAGTCTCGACCACGTTGTTTGCTTCCTTATCATGCCTTTTCTCAGCCTCCACAGCTCGCCGACGAAGCTGATGTGAGATGGCCCGATGACATGAAGGACTTCATAAAACAAACGTATGGGCACCATTGATAATCGCCTCATGCACTCACCTAAATCGGATACCCTTCAGTTTAATCGTAGAACATACCCTCCGCCCAACCCCCAAAGAGATGCTGACACACCCGTGGATTGTCAGCATTATGAAGAAAGAAGTCCCGATGGCAAGATGGATCCGTGAAGTCTGGGGATGGCCGCCTGCTCGGTCCAGTAATTCGTACGTACTCTCCCCTGTGTGACTTGTGCCATCTCGCTCACGTCTGTTCGCTTTTCGGATACTTAGCTCTGGCTCCAGGCCCAGCTCTAGCCGGGGTCCTCGCACTTCAACACCATAGAATCTTCTCAACAATAATTTCACTTTTCAATCACCAGTTCTTGTTGTGTGTGCAGCAATCGCACTTGTATTCATCTGCTTTTTGGTCATTCCATTGCTACCCCAACTTTGTTTGTTTCGCAACGATCTACCCCGATACATTTTACATTGTCTCCTACTCAGTCGCAATATCACGGATGTGTTAGTGTATGGACAGCCAGTTTCGAATGTCTGGATGTTCTCGGTTTGAATTTGCCAGTGCTGGACTGTGTTGAAATATCAAAATCTAGCGTGTTTCTCACTCCCGGACGGGAAATAGCCAAACAGATTGCTTTGGACCAGCGGACACATTCAGTTGCTTGTTGGCGCGCAAGAGTCGTCTGAATCATATACCAGTTAGCTACACGATACAAAATCGACCAGCGCGTCGTAGTCCTGCGAGTCCCAGGATCAACGCGTGATTCTGACTGCTTGTTCGTTGTTGGAAGGAGAAAATACAGGAATCATCTTAGGAAAATGACAGCGGGACTGACTCACACAACGAGTACCTGTAACTAATCTCGATAGACGTAACAGTGTCTGAAGAACCTCACCTCCCGGCGGCACCGAAGCTTGATATCCTCGTCCAGCAAGACTGGTCCGGCTCAGAGGAAATTAAATGCTTCTCGAGAGAAGCTATCGAGAGCGTTCCTAAAATGACTCACAATATAAAGCGGATCAGCTTAATAATTCTTCAAGATCGACCACAGGGACATACTCCGAGTGTTAAAACGTTGAATCGACACATGAGATTGTGAAATCATATTGGCATGTAATGGAGAGACGTCTTGTTGCGTACACCTAGTCTCCCGTAGGCAGACCCTTGGGCAGGAAGACAGTCGTTGCTTTATTTAGGGTACACCAAGGCGCAGCAACAACTGTTGATCTGGCCGTGGAGAAACATTGGTATAGATGGCGACAATCTATGAGGCGTAGATCAACGCGATCGATCCTTTGGACCATATCGCCGTTATCCCATAAGCGTGCGCATCCTCGCTCCGACTGCTGCGGCCTATAGTCAAGTATACGATCTTCCGAGGATCGACAGACCATCATCGGGGAAACGAGATAACGATGGGCTTCTCACATTCTTACCTCAAAGGCACGAAAGGTTCCGGAAGTAGCTGTATCGAACAGATCTATTGCCGGCCAACCTTGAGGAGATCTCCAAAACAGGAACGACAGGACTCGTCCCACGCACGGAGCGGTGCACGAACTTCTGCGGCTAAACTTGGTGCGGTCGAGAGGACTCCATCGGTGGTTGAAACAAGTTGATTGAGGATCATTCCTTTGCCTTCACACGCACATTTATGATTTGAGCCATCGGCTCCGTATCATCGATTCCTATAGGAGATTGAATATACCGCAGAAGGTGATGCTTGGAAACGCACTTCGCAAATCCAGAACTCGCCACAAATGTTGAGTCGAGACTACCGAGATAACAAAAAGACATACCGAGACGCGGAAGATGATGATAACAATTATCTTGGGTATACGTGCTTCCGTATGCAGGACCTCCTTCAAAGGACATTTGATTCTCCCGCTATTCACGGCGCTGCAGCGACAGAGACATGACACCATCGAGATCTGTCGGTCGTTGGCCAGTGCAAACGGGGGCGCTGTCGAAAGAAGAAGACAAAACCTATGAGAGAGTGACTCCCCTTCTACGGTTTTGACATGCGGAGGACGACTCAAACATACAGCATTTGCACGCTGGGTGGCATGTTGGTCGTACAGTTCAGAAACCAAATAGAAAGGGCCATCAGAGCATACAAGCGATCCCGCGAACATTTGCCGGTCGGCGTTCTAAACTTGGAGTGTTTGCAACAACAACAAGCGACGACACCTTTAGACTTGACCGGGTACCCATGATGTGACGATCGCGATCCTCGAATCGCTTGAGCAAAAGTCTCGGAAGCAAGCTCCATTTTACTGCCGAGCGATCACCCCCAGGTCTGCCGGGCCCTGAAGGTCACTTGGACAGGTCTAATGATTTGAGCACTTTGACCACGTACGCGATCCCTCGCCGCCGGGAACGGCACTTTCCAAGTACTGTTGGTCTGGCTCTCAAAAAAATCGTTCCAAACTTCGGCCGCTCACGGCCGAATCGATTGTAATGGACGTGAATGTCTAGCGGTGAGGTTGGACCTCAAGTGCCTGTATTCGGGGACGCCCCCAGTGCTTTATGCAAACAAACAAAGGGAATCTTGACAATCAACCAAGTTCTGCATATGTCTGGTCGCCTTACTCTCTAGGCATGTCGCGGCCTCGTCGGATCGTTTCGGTCCTGTTCTGGGGCGTCCGCTGGCACTCCCAACATTCCGTTCTGCAAGGTTTCCATGTGTACGGATGTTTCATCTTTTTTCCTATCAGTCGCCCTCTCAGTTAGGGTTTAATGCGGCTGAAACGTGTCCCTCAAAGGCTGGCTACGGCCTACTCACGGCGATTGGCCGGCACACAGCTCAACAAGTTAGCCGCGGGTTTGCGGAAGACGGGGAAAGCCACCGCTGGAAATGGTGACACTTGACGTGAACTTTCGAAAAACCGTTCCATGAACGGACCCAGGAAAAAGGAAAACAAACAAAATCGGAGAGAATGAAAAAAAAAAATGGAAAAATGGAGAAGAACTTCTACACGTTATGGCACTCAACAGTGCGGCCTCAATTTGGGGGACTGGACTCCGAGTCTGCAGGGCTAGCCAATTCAAAACAGTTCCTGTATTCGACCCCAGCGAGATTGGTTCCGGACGACTCAATTTTACCCCATCTAGGTTGCCCCAGCGTTGAAACTAGAGCCTTAACACGTGAGCTTTGCGGCCCGCTGTGGAATGGTTTACTCTAACGAGCCATTCTGGAATGTTCACACGTTCAGCTGCGTAATCAGACATCGCAACGTAAATGTCCCCGAGTCTATTCGGATCGTTCTCGACACGGTCGCACTTGATGCGCATCGGGCTTGGACGAAATCGCTGACGAACTCCAGACAACGGAGGTCAGAAGGGGATAACACTGTCAAATGCAGCGTTATTTTAGGTGAGTAAATAATAGGTATTCTTCTATTTTATTTTAAGGTTTGGCGCTGGTGGAGTCTAAAAGGCTGAGAGAGAACCTTGGCCACCAAGTCTTCGGACGTGGACATCGTGCAGTGTACGTGATCTCGTATACAACATGCCGGAAAAGGAGGGCATGCCTGAGAAATAAGCTAGTGAAGGAACAACGTCCTGGGATCAAGGTTGTAAACTTCGATGAGTTTGACAAGGATGTTCACAGGAGCATTGTACCTTGGACTGCGAAAGGCCTCGGGTTTAGCTCGGCACGGATGGAAGGTGATGTCAAAGTCAGAAAGTACTCGGGCTCATTTGATCCACCTCACTTTGTCCGTTACTATTATTATCATGATCAAAGACGGGATCAAAGTTATTCTTTCCAGTGATGCAACTCCCTGGAAGGGATGGTCACGGATCTAAGGCTCTGAGACCCAATGGTGCATGCAGTGAGGTGTGTCGTGTGCACCGAACGCGGTGCAGAGGGCATGTGATGCCGCACAACTGGGATGGTGTCAAATCAAAACAGACGAGAGGATGATGAGTCAATCATGATGCGTCGATGGGTCGGGAGATGAAATTGGTGGTGTCACGAGGCGCAGCGCCTCGATTGTTCCGATGAGCAAGCTAGTGGGTGAGCGGTCTCGTGGCACTTGCTGCCAACGGAGGACAAGGCAAGGAGGGCAATTGACGAAATGATGAATAAAAAAACGCCGCGGGGTGTGGAGATTAGGGTGGAGTCGGAAGCCACGCTGGAAAAGACGGTGCATGTACGTGAACAAACACGAATGGCGGTACGGGGACCTGGTGAGTGTGGGCTGTATGAGGTGTGAAACCTCACATGCGTGCTTGATCACACCGTAGTGCCATGGTGCTGATATCGGCATTCACATCAGAGCGCGTTTCTGATTACGGAAATGTGAGGGAGTTGTACGGCGAACGAAAGGAGAGTGAATTGAATTGACGAACTACCGCAGTCGCACATGTTGAGAGGGAGTTGTGTTGAATCAATAAGGGCGGACATGACAGTGACATATGGACAGTTTAGTGAGGGCGGCGGGCGAGTGGGTGCAGGGACATGTCAAGTCGGGGGTTGAGGATATGTCGCCGACGACTTTCCAAAACAGGACAAGTACCGCGCCGCATCAGTGTCATCCAAAAATCACAGCCAAATCACTCGTTTTGGGGTTCTCGCGGCGTTTTTGTCAGGGGAGGCCCCCGTTTATGGCAGGATCGTCGAATGTTTTCTCTCCTCTCAACTTGTCATCCTCGCGTGCAGCCTACAACATTCGAATGTTCGTATCGTGTTTTGAATATTATTCTCCATTTTTCCCACCCACTTACACTGCCCAGCGAATCCTGACGTGGAAGTCATGTGTGGAATTTTTATTAAAAAATCCCCACCTTCCGTATACGAAATATTGTTATGGCAGAGTGAAAATGCCATCTGTTACAACGCAACACGACCCTTAGATCTGAATTTAGTGATCCAGACCGATTTCCGGGTCCGTGACAATGGTGTCGTCTCCGTCCATTTTCCACCCTTCGACCTTCCCTGCTTCTTCCTTGCAAGGATCCATATAAAACAATGAAGGATCAGCCGCCCGAAGACCCTTCTCTCAACATAAATCCCATGGCCGATAGTATGACATAGTCCGTATTCGTCCTTTCTGCTAATCGTGCCATGCTCACCTCTTCCCTTTCTTCAGCCCATCCACCCCTAACAGTTACGTGCCCCCCTCCAGTTATTACCCCCCGTCCCATGGTGGCAGTCATGGCCACCTAGTCGCACCTCCTCCTCGGAGCGAAACACAGCAGAGAAAGCGCCCAAAGTATACCAGGAGCAAGACTGGCTGTCTCACTTGTCGCGTCAAAAAAATCAAGGTGAGCGCGCTCGCCCATCCCTACCCATCTCAGACTGGACGCCGCTTCATAGTGCGACGAGGCCAAGCCTATTTGCATGCGCTGTACCCATGGTCAACGAGATGTGAGTGATCCATATTCGTGTTCAGCACCCGCTTGACATGTCGTTCAGTGCACTTGGCCTGAGGGTGTCCCCACTCGGAAAAAGGCCGCACCACGAAAGGAGGGCGTCGACGGCCGACCTTCGACTGCAGAATCTTCCGGTTTATCAGAAACGTCCACCCCTCCGACTCGCGACAACACCCCCCCACGGCGAACAGTAGATTACAGTTTGCCACCTGTGGTAACGCGTCGTCACAGGTACATACGAGCCTCGTTTTTCTTTTAAAAAAACGCATCCATTCAATGCTTCTTACAGCGAGCCGTTCGTTCCACCATTGGGCGATCCTGAACCTCCCCGTCGGCAAATGTAAGTGCTGTCATTGGCAAATTTCGCTCAAGGCCTCATAGTTTACAGTGCACCGCACCCTTATCATCATCAAGTTCATCATACTTCTCAGACTACCGTTCTCTCTATGATACCCGAAATGTCTGGATACCAGTCGACTCGTTACGAACCTGCTTACGGCGGTACAACGTCTATGCACACGACCTCCCGTCATTCCGGCTCTTCGCACGCATCGAGCCATCCTCTTCAAGTGCGCTCGATGACACAACCGCACCAATCCCATCATGGACACCAGCATGGACACCAGCATCACCACCAACAGTCCTCCCATCACCAACAGCCCTCCCATCACCAACAACCCTCCCATCACCAGCAGTCCTCCCATCACCAGCAGTCCTCTCATCACCAGCCGTCCTCTCACCACCAGCCGTCCTCTCATCACCAGTCGTCCTCTCATCACCAGCCGTCCTCTCATCACCAGCCGTCCTCTCATCACCAACAGTCCTCCCAACACTGGTCACATTCCCAGATGCTTCCCCCGTTAAATCCCATGGAACCATTTGTAAGTGCTTTTTTTCGTGGCTTTTTTCTGCCATTCAGTTGGCACTCAATTTTGCCTAGTTTCACGCCCCACAGGAAAGGAGCTTGGTTGGACATTCGTCTAATGACCACCACCATGCTAGATACTAATGATGATAATGATTATTTCGTCTGTTTCTTCTCTAAAGTTTATTATGATAGATTCATGAGCGTCACCTTCATGGCCGTCCCGTCTGATAATTCAATGGTCGCTCCTAGTCTCTCACTTGTTCCGGATCACCCGCCAGGAATTGACTCGTTGCCTATGGTTTTTGCTTAACGCGCTCTCGAGGGCTGTTACGGCTCATTTGTCGCGATCAAGTCTCCAACCATTGCGCCGCTGATGGCTGTTTGATGTTATCAGGTGGTCAGTGTGAAGAACATGCAACTTGGACCAGACACTACTAAAAATCCGAGGAGCATTGGCACTGCTCTCACGTGCGTCTCATTTCCTGACAGGGACAACATATGAGAATATCAGGGTACGCTTCTTTTTGGAGATAGACCACTCGCGATCAATCCGTTCTGTGGCCCATGAAGGGTGGATTCCCTTCGGGAAGGCGCTGAGTGTTCTGTCGGGTTTCAATGGTTGGTGGTGAGACACGATTTCTGCACCCTGGAAGTCGAGGCGATTCATGATCCCTATAGACTTCACGATGAGCGCGTTCCATATTTCGATCGAGTCTTCCGAAGTCCCCGCTGCTCACTTCTACAATTAGGTGCTGCTGATCCATGCTAATGAAATTCATAAGTGGCCGGAGGTTCCCCTGGGCGGAAAGAAGATAACGGAAGTCATTGGACCATGAAGTGAGTCCAAGCCCGAACACATCACCCCTGAGCGTCATGGATGGTTATTGCGCTGGACACTCGGACAGATCCGCGCGATGACATTCATTGACGCGCACATACAGACTCCCTTGTGTATCAGAAAGTTGCATGCCACAGGTCTGTTCCGCTTTCTTTCAAATAGAACCTCAGTGATCCGACGACTCCTTCTGTACACTCTGCATCTGCATGGTGCTCTTCAAATCGGTCCAGCTCCGCTGTGACGCGATCCTGACCCTGCGTCTCGAGTGTACCGTATTCGGTAGAATCAACGTGCAGTATCCTTTACATCTTAATGACCATAATACCCCTTTCCTTCTCACACTGCCTCGTATGGCCTTCGTACTAGCCACCTCTCACGGACATCGCAGTGACTCGCCGTGTTCGAGGGGAGTTACCCCAATCGCTCAAGTAATTTTTTTCGCGATCTACGTATGCCCTTACTCAGTGAATGCCAGGGTTCAAACGTACGCCCAGTGGAGCCGTAGTAGTAAATGAGATAAACTAACCGCCGTTATTACTACCAGACCGCTGTGATATTCAAACGCCGGATCCAGTTCTCCAGGTGTGATCGTGGTAGCTCAGTTGACGGCTGGTATTCACGTGTCTTTTTCTTTATCATGCATGCCTGGTAACGGCTGGACTAAGAATTGCCAGGTACCGAGTGGCGGTCGGCGTAAAATATCTGCGGTCGAACGTTCTTGGGACCCTGCTATGTTCAAGTACGACCTTTGTTTCCGGACCTCGTTTGCGACGTGTGTTGTGTGTATGTAATCTCAACGTTTGATAGGTGCCAGCAAGTGGCGAGGCTCTGCAAAAACGGCTTGGCAGAACTCAGAAAGTCTGTCCTCAGTGACTGTCCGTACGGCCCGCCCTGTGCCTTGCCAACGAGACAGTTGTTTTTGTTCGGACAACTGACGAATATTGATAAACGTTCGAAGTGGCCAACGCCCGGGCCCCGGCGGCTGTGGACGAAACTAGGGCGAATAATCGGTGAACAAAAAAAAATTGAAAAAAGACTAGGGGGAAAGCTGCGAACCTGAATGCGCGTTCTCGGAATCTGTACCCTTGGTATTGAAGTAATCGTGCGGCCTTGTACGCAATCAGATCAAAGTTGCTGACGTGTTTGCGGCGACGGTTTCTGGGTGGATGCCAGCAATGCATTACGGCGCTCAAGGCGCGGCCATTCAGAATTACAGATCGATGCAACGATATCTCCGCCCTAAACTTACGAGGGACCTACGGTCACAAATAGCTGTGGTTGATAGTGTTTTTTTCCCCAATTTAATTGGTTGGAGCAGGTCGGTGTACAAGTGTGTGCGTATGAATTATCACTACTAGTACTATTACCTGGTAGAGCCATCGCGATCTGCCTCCCGATAGGCTTCCTGATGCGCCAGGACACAGCGAGCATGCTGAGGCTTCCCATGAATCCTATCTCGTGGCACGGAACCCCCTGCTTTGATGGCGCCCATTGAATGAATGATTCGTATATTAGTTATTGCAATGGCGTACATAAAAAGATCGCCCCCTCAAAAAAAACTTATCTTCACTATCGAATGAGTGATGGCTTCTTCAACCTGACACTTATTGACGGTGGCGTTGTGCAACAACAGGATTGATAAACAACGTTCTAATCGTATGGTTCGTCGGAATTTGATTACAGTTCCGTTCCTTCTGAACGTCCTGATTGAACCAAGATTCTCGGAGATTTGGAACGAATTGGGTTTGAGCAACGGAAGGCTGAGGTCAAGTCGCCTTCTATCTCCAAATGGGACTCTCCACTGATAATCATGAAACCTCGTTGGTCGTCTCGAGGTGTGGTTTCCGTATTCTACGACGTAAATTGGGCGCACGGATGGAGGGCGTCGCACGGGTAAAATAGGCCCGCACGCAGCATGCGCAGTTACTAGTCTGTTCGATCTCCAATAGGAACAGTACCTGCCCCGCCATTCGACGGCCGAGTTTAAAAAGCAGTGTGCCTTGCTCGACCGAAATGATCGGAGATATGTATAAATATGATGTCGGGCATTGCTTGCTTCTGAAAAATGGAACATGTAATCCCCAGAGAGTATCATAAGTATGAAGTGGGTCATGAACTTACGAAGACGCCGTAGGTGTGCAGCGCTTCTCGACATTGCCGTACTCCTCCAGGTCTGCAGTCTTGGCCTCGTTGGTTTAAGTTTTCAATCGACTTCGGATCATGAATTTTGAAACACGGAGAAGTTTCATGCTTATTGTTATCAGTATTATTATAGCCTTCATTTTCTGATGAGGCTTCTGAATATAGACAGATTTACATAAGCTCAATGAATGGTTCAATGTGATTAGATTTGGACCAACTTCTTCGATCGTTTTACAACACTCAGTTAACTTACCTCCAACGAGTCTAGCAGGCATTCACGATGGGTCGGTTGAATAAACTTTCGACGAAACTGTATGTTTATTTACCTCACCAACCGAACAGCATCGGCGGAGGAAGTCAACCTCAACGCCCCACACCCGCCACATCGAAACGCTGTTGAGGCGTTTGATCACGTCTTGCGCCAGATCAAGCATGAAATCCTCCACTCTCGCCACGACTGGGACAAACACGAGCCCAGGATGTGGTCCCGCGCAGCCGGACTCACCGACGCACAGCTCACTCATTTTACGATCGAGCAAGACCTCGTTCAAGTGCGCAGCGGGGCCGTGAGCTATGGCACCATCATCCTAGGGAAGATCAGGGTTCCAGCTGTGAACGACGAGCTGGGTCCGGGATACATTCACGTCAGGTGCGTGGAACAACCTATCGGCCGTTAGCTGTGTTCCCGGACGACCCACATGCCCCCATGATTGCCCACTCGGCATACATATACGTATAGGCGCTTTCTCCTCGTCTCAGTTTCCGGTCATATTTCTCGTATGTATTTGTGGAATGATGACTTACGGCTAATTATCGTTTTTCCTCTTTTAATGTTGATGAAAACTCTCTCCTGTAATATCATCGGCATCTGCAGAATCCACGATCCTCCCAACAGGGTAAGTACTACGGGTCACGGGTGCTCATTTCGAAGTTATCATATGGTCTCACAATTTATTTCGTCCTGACAGGGAGAAGAGGATGTTATGTTTCATTCTATCTTGCATTTGGAGGGCAAGAGAGATGCGGACGGGCATCCGCAGATGTGGCGCGCGATCCAGACCGAAGACCAGCCCCTCGAATTCTTCAACGACTGATATGATGAAGTGATAGGCTCGCTTCCCTGTTTGCATCAAGTTCCACCCTTTTTCTCCTTCTCGACCAAACAGTACCTGTTACAGCCTCCTGCCAGCAGACATCCTCGTCTCCACTTCTCCTTTTTCCCCGTCTCCATGTAGATGTTGCACCTGCAACAGCTTTACTACGTTGACAGCTCCCACAGTCAGTGTATGAATCCGTTTACGTTTGCATGTATCGTTATCTGCGCGGTGTATGATGTAGCGCCCTTGGGTCTCGCCGTGACGCCCATAGAGCCCTTGATTGTTTGAATGTCAACGAAGCCCGACCACCACGGCCTCATTGCTGAAATTGTCACTGATCAGTCTCTCAACGAAGTTCGTATGATCATACCTGTACGTTGTGCTACACAGCACTGCAAGCTGTGCATCTTTCATGCTGGCAACTCGCTGAGAGGGCGGCCTGACAACAGTGCTCGAAAGCAAAAAGTCTAGTGGGTATGGCAAATAGTATATCTTACAGGAGAGACAAGATTGTTCAGAAACGATATCGCTCAACGCCGTTCCTCCATCCCCCGCCTCGTCACGTCATATACATACAAGGCAAGCAGGCAAGACCATAAAGTGGTCAGGAAGAGAACAAGATAGAAAAAACATTTACAGGAGGCATGAAACACTCGCATACTTGAGGTTGTAGTACAAGGTGCATAATCAAACATCGCGATTGAAAGTCCATATGCTGTTCGGGTGAACAGCGCCATGTGACACCAAGTAGTGCGGGTCGATCTGATGCGGAAGAGAGGACAAGGCAACATCTTGATAACCCATGTGCACGTACAAACCATTCGGCGGGACGGACAACGCCGCCAGCACCTTGTCGTTCTGCGCTCCTGTACAGGAGGCGAACTGACTCGGCGGTGGCGTAGACATGTCCATGAACGTGGTCATTTGTACGGTACGATCGCCAAGCGACGATTCCGTCGGGGTCGGAGAGTAGCTGAGTCCTGGGGTTGACGGGCTGGAACTATAGGCTGTCGGGCTGACATTGTTGACGGGCGGCGGACCATCCAAATAGAGATATCCGGCTGGTACGGTCGCACTCCTCCTGAGCGGAGAAATTCTCGAACCAGGGGGCGAAACCGCACTGGAGGCAGACCGAAGCGGATCCGAGTCGCAGGCCATATGTACTGCACGAGGCGTTCCAGTAAGAGGAATGTCACTTTCACTCTTGCTCTTTGCGAGTGTGCGTCCTGAGGTGGTTTGCGCTGCAGGCAATTTACCAACCCAAAGACGCCACTCGAGGGCTTCCCCAAGTGCGCGCTCGCATCGGCCAATCTCACGTGGTGGAAGGCCAGAGAGCTTGGCCCATGCCCGATTCGAATAGCAGCGGTCTTGCATGAATTTTGATGCCAAAATCAGCGAAGCAAGAAAGGTACGACGAGGACAGAGGAGCGGGGACGGAAGGGGAGGGAGAGGAGGGAGAGGAGGGAGAGAAACGTTCTTAATCTGCACCTTGTCCGCCGGCACCTTGTGAACATCGAAACCCGACTTGATCGAGAGCGAAGCAGCAGCCTCGTACGGAATTGGGTCGAGGCGGACAGTTGCGAGGAAATTATTGCAAAACGATGCGTCAGTAGAGAGAGTTGATCTGCCAAGGTCGGTATCATATTTGAGGCCAACCTCGCCTTGAAATATCCGATCATCATCCAATCCCGAGGGAAAGGAAGACGAAAAGGCCTGATTCTCTTTTCGGACAAGATCCGGAAGCTTTGAGCGTATGGCTTCGAGATAGCAAAGTGCTGTTTGCAGCACAGTTCCTGAAGTCCGCGAGCGGCGGAGAACCTCGTGGACAAAGCATTTCATTGGGACGATATCGCATTGGGGAAGCTGTGGGCAAGAAATTGGGCGCTCCGAATATAACGAGACGGGTGAGACGGCAGGAGTGGGTTGGGTCGTGGGAGAGATTGGGGAGGGCAGTTGAGTATTGCGATAGGTGGAATGGGGCATATTGACGGGATGCGAAAGATCCGAACCCGACGCCGAGGAGACCATTGGTCGACCTGAGGTCAGGAATACGGAGGGAATATCTTGTTGAGGCCATATGTCGCATAATGATTTGACGGCTTGGTCTTAGCGGAGGGACCTAAATAGGCGAATAGGGACAGAAAAGGAAGTGGCTCACCGACGAGAGTGAGGACAAACTTTGACTTTTGAATGTCGCGGAGTTTGGACTCGCGGGAAGGATGATGAGCATGGCGAGGACGGTCGGACTCGGGAAGAGTACGAGGTGATGGAGAGACGGAAGAAGCAGGAGTGACGAGATAGGCAATTGGGGACGAGCGAGGAATAGACTGGAGTGAAGTATTGTAAGGTTGCCAACGAACCCTTGTATGTGAAGTCGAAGGAGACCCCCGGTGGGGGAAAGCATGTACGGGGGGGCGGACCATGAGGCGAGTAGAGAACCAGAGTGAGGCGAGAGAAGTAGAAAATATGGGCGGTTGGGCGGATTAACTAGTATACAATAGCGAGCATGTTGATAATGAGGGTTACGATGGGTACGACAGGCAGGATCTCAAGTTTGGAAGCAGTAATTTGGCGGGAGGGTTGGGCAAATCGGGACCAGGCGTTGCGGCACATTGCGGCACGAGTTGAGCTGCAAGGACGGGTCTAAAGTCTACAAGACTCTAGAGTGTCCTCGGTGTTAGTATAGATCTCTCGCTTGGCAAGAGAGTGCTATACGGCGGTGAATGTGGACACGGAGAACTTCCTGGCGTTTTATGAAGGGGAGGAGGAGGAGGAGGAGGAATTCTAAATACTCTTCGTCGTACTTGACTCGGGCGCTATAAAATGAAGGAGTCACTCTCTCACTCCGCCCCCCTGACACCGCACACGGGGTCCCGGCTACTGCATCGCCCGCCCCCCGTTGCCGCCGCCCTTCAGCGTCATTCAGGCTAGGACCTGACTCACAGCGTTTTTTGTGGGTGGCTCGGGGCGGACCTGCGGACAGGTCTACGTAGCAGCTGTGAATGCCTGCAACGCACTCGCGTGCTGAGTGCGTTGTGTTATTTCCGGTGTCGGAGTCTTGCCAGTGCCAAAGCGGTCGATGCTCTCCCCATCTTCTGCGCAGCAACCCTTGTCGCCGACTGCCCATTTTTGTACCAGCATCGAGGCACCGTTCGCATGACATACACCTCTCACAGTCACATCAGTCCGACTCGCAGATAGGAGGGTCAGAATCGACAGGTTCTTTGCCCCCTTGCTCGCCCTCACGGACCTACTGTTGCCTCGCTCCCGTGTTCCGACAGTTGTGCTCGACGTGACTCTGTCACTGTCACTGAGCGTTCGATCGGGTGTGAAACACATCATTGTGCCACCATCTCCGTGATTCTCTCACCTTGCACTGTACACGTGTCCATCTTTCGCCCGTATGACTCGGCTTGATCCTGGTGCGACTGTCAATGAATGGCGGGCCCCTCGGACCTCAGGGGCGAGATTCATCGAGTGTGTATCAGTTCTAGACCCATCCGGTTGCTCGAGATGGGTTTGTTACCAGCCCGGCTGCAACGCCTAACGCACGATCCCGGTCCCGAAAATTAAGCGGATCATAGTAAGAACGTCCTCGAAATTTGTGTTGACCTTGCCGTGCTGCATCGCCGTCCAAAAAACGACGGCGCTAGCGGAACTGTTTCGATGAACTTGCAAGCAGTTATATAATTGCACAGTTATGCATCGAAGGGATGTCCATGTTCTGAACTGGCGCTGGCCGGGACCAATCACGTAACAGGTGCAAGCGCCACTATGACTCCACAGCAGCGGTGTTTTATACTGGTTTGTTATGCGTTGCAGTGCAGAGCCCAGTGATTACAGCAGCGCTGAGTGTTTGAAGCTATATCCGTATACATACTGATTGCAGTGACCAGGCCACCTAAGCAGCCAGATCTGCATGTCGCACAGTGTCACAGGATGTCGTTGATATATGCCAATGGTCCTTGACTGAGCCAGGTAACTTCGTTGGGGCTAATTCTAGCACGCAGCAGACGAAATCCGAGTTCGAAATACCATCACTAAAATTGCTTTCCACTTCTAGTAGATCCACTCTGTCACTCATTTATTTGCTCACCGCACTCGTCCAATCCCTCTACAGACCTTCACATGAAAGTTGGGACGACTTTCCTTACTATCCTCGTCGCTATCGCTGTCTTTGTTGCGGGTCGGTACGCTAATGCAGGCAAGCCCGCTTCGATGCCGAGACGTGCCCATGGGCCCCGCGAGGTCTTTCCGCCCGGTGGTCACATCAGTCGCCACGTACACAGAACCTCCCTCTCTGCGGTTGACTCCAGACAGGTCAGTGGTTTGGATCAAACCTCACTTCTATTACTTCACAGCCTTTGTCTCCCGCAGCTCGTGATTCGTTGGTGGTCAACACTGGCTCTATCAATGGCCTTGTCAATGTCACGTCCACTGGGACTTGTGGTCAAGTGGGGTTGCCAGTCTGGTCCTGGCCATCCTCGTTCGTTCATGATTCATGCGCACTTCAGAGAAAATAACTGCATTGAGCGGACCCAATGGGAACATCAGCTTCTTGAATTGCGAGCTGATGTCGGGAGGGTGGACTCCCCTCATACACATTGATGCTATTGTCAGCGTTGAACTCTCGAAAGTCGCGTACAATTCAGAGTCCGCGTTTTCTGTTTGTACTATGAGTTTCGTTCCCCTCCTCGAGAAGTACGCTGTGCAATACGGTGGTTGGTTCTCTCCCTTTCTTCGAGTTAATACTGGTGTCTGAGCATTAGCTTTCAAAGGCACTCTTTTTTCAGAGACCCTTAAGAGTGTAAATGGCGATGTCCTTTGAGCGGTTAGCTGGCACAATTGCATGACATATGTATGGTTTTTATGTGCTGGCCAACAGGCATCATGCTGAGTATTTCTGGTAGGAGGAGGCAACCGCTGCCCGGAACGGCAACTGTCACGAGCAAAACAACCTGGATTTGTGAGTGCTACCTGAGCATATGTTGTGACCCATGATTGATCATTCTACTAAGCCTTGATCAAATTTTGAACGGATGGGTGCAAGATGTCAACGCTATGAGCACAATCCACCTCCGAGTCTCGGTGAATACTTCAACCTGAGCGACTGTCCAGACTGAGTCAGATGGCGTCTCTAGTAAACCTAAATTGTATGATGATTATGTATCAACTTGATAAGTATGCTAAGACGGTTCCACATTCTGTGATGACCGCGCGACTTGCCCCTGGCGCCGGCCTCTGCATACCGTTTTTATTCTCGGAGGCACGGATTTAGCTAACGAGTCATTAGCGCAACCGTTGCACAGCCACCGATCGTGAGATGATATTCCCGGGCGAAAATTGGACGAAGCGATCTGTCACGAAATCGAGATTTTTGTACGCTGACGGTCATCTCAGACCAATTTCCAGTACAACATGAACGATTCTTCATCGTCGTCCTCGGCGCCATCCTCACCTGCTTCAACATCGCCAACATCGTTACCCTCGCCCGAACTTCAGACATTGAGTCTGAAGGACGTGAGCGACGAAGATAGGGCACAGGCTGTGAAACTTAAAGCAGAGGCTAACAAAGCGTTTACGAGTATGTCATCCTCTCCGATCAACTATAGCAGCTCGACGATGTGGGCCCAGGTCACAACTTTACGGCGGCCGTCAATCTCTACTCTCAGGCCATCGAGCTAAATCCCAAAGATGCCACTTTCTGGTGCAATCGTGCGGCTGCAAGAACGAAGCTCGAAGAACACGGGTTTGCCCTGAACGATGCGTGTGAGTGGGATGTCGGTTTTCGGCCTGGTCACGCGAGACTCACGACGCGACTAGCCAAGGCGATTCTGATCGACCCAGACTATGCAAAAGCGTACTATAGGTGCGTCAGCGTTTGTGGGACGTCCAGTATTCGCTGCTCATCCGTCAAGTCAGACGCGCGACATGTTACCTTCAGATCGTGAAACCCCAGTTGGCAGTCGCCGATTTCAAGAAGGTCGTCGCGCTAGAACCAAAAAATGACATCGTCAAGTCGCAGTTGACGGCGACTCAAAAGCTTATTCGAAAGATTGAATTCGAGAAGGTGTGAAGTCTGGTTCAGGTGTTGCCATCTGTGCCGAACGCGCTTTAGGCAATCGAGATGGAAGAAGAACAGAATGCCGTGGAGCGCTGTATGGATATTATAGCGGAAGGTCTGCTTGAGCGTTTGCTTGTGCGGTTGAATCCATTAACGCCATATGAACTAGGTGGTTGCGCCGTGGAAGCCGACTACGCAGGCCCGAAACTAGATGTGACCGAGGACGGAAAATATACGATCACGCAGGAATTCATATCGAGCATGATGGACTGGTTCAAGCGAGGCAAAAAGCTTCCACGGCGATACGTATGGGAGATCATTCTTGGCGCCCACTCGTACTTTGAGAAGGAGGACAGCCTGGTCAATCTGGATCTGGTGGACGGAATAACTTGCGACGTCATTGGGGATGTCCACGGTGCGTTTCCAGGTCAAAGTCATGCTGTACCTTGATTGGACAAACATCGCATTCAGGGCAATTTTACGATCTACTGCATTTGTATTCACTCACCGGAACGCCATCAGCTGATCACTGTCTATTGATGAATGGTGATCTGGTTGATAGAGGATCGTGGTCCATTGAAGTCATATTGACTGCGTTTGGCTATAAATGTAAGTACTGACTGAGCTGCGTGGCTTTCCATGGTTGAAGGACGTCAGGGTTATACCCTAACCGAATGTTCATCAATAGAGGCAATCATGAAGCAAAGGACATGAATCGGACATATGGCTTCGAAGGAGAAGCCAAGCAAAAGCATGGCGACCAGACATACAAGGTGAGGTGGTTAAAACTCAATCTTTCAAATGCTGAGCTGCCAATCTTAGCTTTTTGCCCACGTATTTACCGAGAGTGCGTACCTGAAACTAGACTCTATTTCACAGCTTGACTGTTTATATAGTGCCTCTCGCAACGCTGATCAGTGCGACGAAGCCGTCCACAGACATTACGCCGAAGACGATATTGTCTCCGGAGAAGCTCAAACGTTATTTTGTTGTTCATGGCGGGTTGTTCAGCAAAGACGGTGTGACGTTGGAAGAGATACGTAAGATACCACGCGTCGGACGACAACCTGGTCAAGAGGGTTTGATGTGTGAGTGATTGGATTTGAGTTCTATCAGTGCCATGTGCTGAGACACCTGCTCTCTAAGGCGAGGTATGACTTCTAGGAAACCGATCGTGCGCTCTCTCACGCGACCGCAGCTGCTGTGGACTGACCCTCAAGAAACACCAGGGCGCGGGCCAAGTAAACGGGTGCGTTATCGGCCGATTCCCTTCTTACTCGTTGTCTCAGCATGGTCTAGGGTGTTGGTATTGCTTTCGGACCGGATGTCACAAAACGGTGGTGCGACTTGAATGGTGTCACTGGTGTCATTCGTAGTCACGAAGTGAGAGAGAGTATGTAGCTCCATCTTGCACTGATTTCGCCACTACTAAACATATATTCCAGATGGTTATGCCATCGAACACGATGGACTGTGCACGACCGTAAGCCTACGTTCGCAACTTTATCGCGTGGATGCTGACTTTTCATTCTAGGTCTTTTCCGCACCAAACTATGTCGATCAAGTGGGGAACAAGGGCGCATATGTACGTATTTCAACGCATTGGATTACTGCCCCGCATAGTGACTCTGGTGTTACGCCGACAGATCCGCATTGACGCTGCTGGGGATCTCAAATACCAGCAATTCGAGGCCCAGGCTCACCCGCCTCTGAAGCCGATGGCATATGCCATGGGAGGACTAGCTAGTCTGATGATGTAGTGTAACCAATTTGGGCGTGGGAACTCGTTTGTCGAGTTTATAATTTGAGTTCCAAAAAGTACATACACCACTTTGACTTGTATCCCATGGATAAAACGAAATCCAAGTTAGCGGCGTTCTTTGACAACGACGACGAAGAACCTTCCTTCCCAGTGCGATGGATAGGACCTATTTCTTTGATGTCCAAGTGCTCACCAATTTGCTTCATCTAACCAGCAAAAGCCCTTGGACGACCAAAAGTTGTCCCAGTATACTCAAGGGACCGTGCGCAAGTCTCGACGAGAAAAGGAGAAAGAAGCGGCCGAGGCAAAGAAGAAAGAGGAAGAGGAACACGCAGCCAAAGCTTATGCCGACTTTTTAGACGCGTTTGAGGGGGAGGACGCGGGGAGGAAGAAGGCGGAGTCGACATTTGTTCGGGGCTCGGGTGATACGAAGACGCCTTATCAGCCCTCGGCAAGGAGCACGACTGATGCCTCGTCTCGGACAAGGGTGTTAAGGGAGGAAATGAGGGAGGCGAGTCGTCGTCGTCGTATGTTTGACCTCGTAGACTGATGGTTTTATAGGCCTCCCCGCCGAGTAGTGTTCCGAAACCGAAGGGCAAGCGTGCCATGGATGCCTTCCTTGAGGAAATCAAGAGGTGTGTACAACCGTGTCCATGTTCTTCGTCTCCCTGACCTCGTGTTTAGGGAGCAGGCCATGCGAGAGGCTCGGTATTCTCGTTCTGGTAAGTCAAGACAGGACGATACTCTGGAATTCAAACGTTTCTCGACTTTGTCTGCAGCCCACGGACGATCCGTCACCGCTCTGGCAGGTTTGTATTCGTGTTAGTTCATGGGTCATGTTCCCAATTGACTTTCTTCTAGCTTACGAGGGTCAAAGTGGAAGTAAGGACCGAGGAGACCCTGAGGTGAGCAGCGCTCAAAATTTTATGCTTCTGAATCTCGAACACGGTGCTTGTCCAGACGTCCAACCTTTTCGTGGCCAATTTGCCTTCCAACGTTACGGAGCAGTCCTTGGGCCAGTTCTTTGCTCGCCACGGACCCGTTGGTTCGGTAGGTCTTCGATTTCTATTAAATTATCTCAACCTAGAACATCCCCAGGTCAAGATCATGTGGCCTCGCGGCGACGGCACCAGCGGTCCTGGCAGTGACATGACTACATCAAGAAGAAATCGTAACGCTGGTCTCAGTGGTTTCGTGTCGTTCATGAAACGCAAAGGCGCAGAGGCTGCGCTGAGAGAAATGGACGGCTTTGATTGGGGAGGCTCAGTATTGCGCGTCGGGTGGAGCAAAGCCGTCCCCATGGCTGCCAGGGCGTTGTATAGTGCGCATCTCGCTGGTATACTGTTTCCGAAGCTCACCGTATACTTGTAGTGGCGAGTCGACAATCACGTTCACGCTCCCATTCCAGGGAGAAACGACATGACAGGGGAAGGAGCAGAAGCCGATCGTACTCGTCCGGGCGTCGCTCACATTCTCGCTCTGGTGAACGTGGATACAAGCCTTCGCGACGGTCACGCAGTCGTTCATACAGCTATAGTCGGTCCCCTCCGCGTCGACAGCGTCGTTCATTCAGTCCTTCAAGAAGGCATGATGGCCGAAGTCCTCGCCGGCGGTCTCACAGCTCGTCAAAAAGACGCGAAGATGACGAACCTGGCGTCACTGATACATTCATACGGGCCGTGGCAGCAGAAGTCAGAGGTCACGGCCAGAAGTATGCAGAGAATCTGAAAGAATGGGAACGAAACAATGCAAAATACACTTTTCTCACCGATCGCAAGGTGGGTTGTTTAGTTATCGTACCATTTTCCTTTTGCAACTGTATTACAGCACCACAGGCATGTCTTCTATCGCGGGTTGGTTGAGCGCAATGATATCGTGGAGCCAGAATTTGATGATGACGTACGTGGTCGTTTCCATGTATGTTCTGCTCCCTGACTGATGGGCCTTATTAGGGGTACAATTCGGTATATTCCACTGACTCTGCGGAGGAATCAGAGCAGGAGCGCACTAAGAAGACCGGATTGGGGAAACTCGCACGGAAGAGGTTTGAGGCGATGCTCCGTGCCCTTTCCGGGAAGCGTGGCGAACTTGCTCGTTGCATGACATTCAGCCTGGAACATGCCGAGGCCGCTCGTGAGGTCCGTGTTTGGCTTCCTTGACTTATTCTCTAGTAATAACCCCGGGAAACTTACCGCGTTCTTCAGGTTTCCGATATCATCATCACTTCTTTATTGGTGGACGCCACCCCTGTCCCACGCAAGGTCGCACGGCTTCACCTTATTTGTGACATCCTGCACAATTCAGCCGCGCCAGTACCGAGTGCATGGAAGTTTCGTCAGGAATTTCAGTCGCGACTTGGCATCGTATTTGACCATTTCTCGTCCATCTATCATTCGTTCCCTGGGCGCATCACCGCGGAGACATTCAAGAAGCAGATCACGTCAGTCGTGGACATCTGGGAAGACTGGATCGTGTTTGCTCCTGAATTTACGACCGAGCTTCGAGCGCGGCTTGACGGCACTGCCCATGCGGAGTTGCAGGCAGACCAACAAGATGAGAACGATGATGGGATGACGGAAGCCCAGGAAGCGTATGCGTCACGGTTCAAGGCCAAGTCGTTCCAACCTGCTGAAGAACTTGCCTCTTCTGTTCCTCAAGAAGGCCAGAAAGAGGGTGATGATGTGGACGGTGTACCGCTTGACGAAATGGATGTCGATGGCGTGCCGCTTGATCAAGACGTTGACGGAGTTCCCGTCGAGGAGGATGTCGATGGAGTTCCCCTTGATGATGACGATGATGTGGACGGCATTCCCCTGACAGGTGGTGCAGAAGCAGATGAAGTCGACGTAGATGGTGAACCTATGGAGGAGGATGATGATGACGATGTAGATGGTGTGTCGCTGTGATTTGTACAATACAGGACTCGTTGGTTTTCTTTTTTGTAATTTCTTTTTTTCGGGTTATCGTAATGAACCTGACATTGAGTACTAAATGAAGGACATATTTAGAGGTGAGAATATCAACGAAATAATATATGCCACAAATGCAAAATTTCTACTAGGTATGTGTGTAGAGTATAGGGAGAGCGTCATAGTTCTGTTCGTACAGGGAATACTGCCTTTGAAAGTCCGTGCCAAGTTTCAGACAGGAAACCGAAGCATGCAAGGGTATGGCGTTTGCAGTGATCCACGAGATCAGATAGATATACCCGAAGTCCACTGTAGACGTTTTGCGGCAAAGCGGTCGCCGATGGATCATTTGCAGACGCAGGTGATGACTTTCTCGGCGAGGGGATCTGTGCGTCAGAGGTCGGCCGAGGCTAAAGGGTTTGGTCAATCGTGCACTAAATTCTCGAACAGAGCGAACGACTTACATTTCCGGACACGGCCCTCTCAGCTTCGTGAATCAACCGCGCCGAATCCTCCTCTCCAGTCTTCTTCCACATTTCCCGGAAAGTTTCGACGGCGTGCAAACTCTCGCTAAAGCGATGGAGCGTGTTGATGAGTGCGACGACTTCCGAACGCTGCAAGAGGTTCTGGTTCGTGTTGTGACTACCCGAAACAAATGAGCACCGATTGTCCAATACGGAGGAAAGTGGAAGGGACACACCGGAGGGCTTTTTCGTCTATTTCAAACAGCACCTTGAGAGCCGTAGCCAAGCCAGTGGTTTGGACTTTGCCCCACAAGCGACACTTGTCGCAGCCGACGCAATCCATGATCCGGGTCACATTGCGGAAGTGTTGTTTAAATTCCTGTTTCAAAATCTATATAGCGCATGTTAGCGACGAGATAACCAGACGTTGGGGTTGTCCACGGACGTTTGCGTTTGCGCCACGGAAAAGCACTCGTTCATCAAATTTGCCAACGTGCTTTGCAATGTCCATCACATTTTCGAGTCTCGTGAGCGTTCGAACTTCGTCTTCCAGGTCGGCCGGATGCGGATGATCATGGGGAATGAGGGCGTTCCCTGACAAAGAACAATAGTCGTACTCGGATAGATATGGTGTGATGCGTGCAACGGCACGGAGGAGTAAGACTGTATTGAAGTATATGTATTGAAGACGCTCAGGGTGAGAGGCTATTCTTGTGACAAAACATTCAAGATTGGGACCCTAGGGGGCCATCAGAGAAGACGATGCTATGGACCAAGGTCGGCTTACCCATTCACCAGTGGATTGATTCATCCACTCCGTGCATATATGCGTCGATATTGAAGCATGAAGTCCTATATGAGGTCAGTGTAAACTCAATATTCTTTCAGACAAAATACGTACCAGATATAATTTTGTAGTACACTCTCTTCTCCAGACATTCCCCGTCCTCATCTTCGCCATCCAATGGCTCACGTAGGACATCAGTCAGAGTGTCAGGAAGGGTAACAGGAGCGGGAGAATTCTCGGTAAGAAGATTCAATTCTGAGAGACCAAAGCAATTCTCTTCATAGATGGCTCGCCAGACGCGATGGGTAGACTGCCCCGAGTACCCCGTGTATCGCTCGGGAATAAGCGATAGATCCACATAGTCACCCTCTGGTGCAGAACGGTGTGAGCACCCAGGCATGATGTGAAAACTAGCGATGCTAACCTGTCATATCATCGAGGAAGCAAAAATCAGAGTCACGATAATAACAACCCGGTAACTGTATCCGCTAGGGATTTGTGCGAGTGGTGAGTGGTGGTAGGGCATACAGTGTTTATAAATACCTCATGCTCGGGAGGGATATCAATTTTACTCAAGGCAGCCGCCCTCCATTTCTCGGGTATTTCGCTCTGTAACAATGTTGATAGATGAGGAGCCTAGCATAAATATAATCTCATACCTCTTCTACGGTGGTGACACCACACTCGCGGTTCATACAAAAGCCATTTTCTTGCCAGAAGGGACATTCACGGTATAAGTCGACCTTGGAGTATTCGGAAAATTGAGCGCGTCCCTACATGAAATGAATCGAGTTACGCACTTGAAAGTACCGAAAGAACGGTGTCTGGACTAGATCATGGAGATTTGTGTACAGTTCTTCATTGACGCTCTCGATGGTTTCGTAGTCGCACATCGTGGTTTCTATTGGACCTGTAGTCTGGGATCACAGACTGTGACAATGCTGAGAAAAGACGCAAGGAGAACATACCTGATGCTGACAGAGTGGTTCATCGCGGACAGGCTGGTGTTCGAGGACATCCTGGACTTGGTGTTTGCGGACAAGGGTCTCACCAAGGAAAGACGAGCCACGAGCAGCTGAGCCGATCGCGACGGCGAACGCGAATGCAAGACAAGCCCTACGACAGACTCGTTGCATTTCTCGCGGTGGTTGTACTCGTACAATGAATGGTGCGTCCACGTATCACAATTAATATTGGTCATGTGACATAGAAAATCAATCTCGCTTTCGTGATCGGGCCAGATCGGCGCCACTAGTAAGATAGTACGATGCTGAGCTAGTAACCTGAGCGAGACATGCAACACCAAAGAATGTGATCGAATACGGATACGATCTAGGTGGCTACCCATGACAGGCATTGACAGCTTAGCAATTGACAATGCTCCTCGGACTCAGCAAGGGAGGTTACAACATCGGCGCTTGCAGCCCTTGCTCTGGGTGGCTTGCCGTAGACCATATCAAGTGGCTGCAACCATTGAAATCACAACCCAAGAGTGCTCTTTCTGACAATCTCAGACTTTGCTCGAGATTACGCCAGTGCGGATCACGGTTGGACGTCGCAGCGAAAGGAACGCAGTAGTAGTCCCCTTTCTGCGAGCAGCGGCTGTACGCCATTACCCCTGACTTTCTCGTCACCTTGCAGACATTCCTATACACTTATCGAGTGAGCAGCCAAGTACAAACGCGGACAAGGCTCGTATTAGTAGTGCAATAACCGAGTTAACGCTGCAAGACGATACAAACTCACTGACCACACAAGTAAATAAAAGGCATTGCATAGCATACGCGTCTTGGAATCATTGCTCTGCCGTACCTTCCGAGCAGCAGCATAACCACGTGGGATACGCGATGGAAAGGGTGGCCTTTCCAGGTTCTTGCTAATGCTTTCTGTAAGTTTCGCAAGACATGCCCAAAGAAAGTACGCGCACCCTCAAATCGATCCTCCAAGTCGAGGGTTGATCTGCATCTCTTGCCTGTTGTGCCTGGTAGAACATAAGCTACTGCGATGCGATCGACGCCGACGGAAGACCTACACCGCTCGACGGCTGTGGATCTAGAGGATGACCTCCAGCACTAGTACTGCCGCCGTGGCCTCCGTCTACTACATCTGACGGAAGACCTGCCTTGCTCGAGGGCTTTGGATCAGGAGGGCAACCTCTAGTGCTAGCACCACGGTCGCGGTCTCCGCCAGCACGAGGTCTGGCTTTGGACTTCTTCTGCAAGGAAAGATGAACGATGGTATAACGGACAACTTTGAACACCCACTTGTTCCACAACCCTTCTGACCGTTCGCTAAGATGGTAGTTTAGATGGAGCATATTCATTCACCTTCCAAGGAACACTCACTGGTTGACTGCGAGCTTCGGCCATTGTCGAAAATGCTCTATTCGAGGCATTCACGTTCTCAGCTGACCTAACTTTAGCGCCGACAACGCGACGAGGCTCAGGGACTGCATGTTCTCTAATGCTCTTCTTCCACCTTTTGAAGATCCGAAGGAATCGAGACGGCGGCGCACTACTATCGTTATGCTTCTCAGAGCGTATCTCTGGGGTCTCCGAATGTATCTCTGGGGCGGAGGCCACGAGGTAGACTGGAGGCTGGAATGTAGAGTTGGATGAGACATGTAGTGGCACCTGGTCCTCACGATGAACAGACGACGCCGGCGAGGGTGCCTTCCGCAGCGTCAGCACGGCAGCAAAGTCGAAATGAACTGATCACAAACCTCGTCGTAGTTGAACTGATCTTCAGCCGCAAGCGTCGTAGGAGGGAGCTCGACCTGTGCCTTATGATGACATGTTTCGAACAGGAAAAGGAACAAACTCGTACCTCGAGCAAGTCGTCGTCGCCATCCTCGTTGTTGCTGTCCGACTTGGATGTATCCGATTCGACAGGTTCTTTCTTGTGTACGTTGCGTTTATAAAGTAAGGTATTCAACTCTTCGACCTGTTCCTTGGTCAACCCATAACGATCTTTGAGGGTCCTGGCGCTAAGTCTTTCCCGCCGGTCGCCTGTAAAAGAGCTTCTATGTGTGATCGAATCTTCGAGCATAGTCAGGACCGATTGCCTTGATTCAGCCAGTTTTTCCTGGAGTTGCGGGCTTGGATTTTCTGTTGCCAGTGACGTGATACACGCATGCCCAGCTACTGCACTCGGTTCCAGGTTGCAAAATCCAAGAAGGTCTTTTTCATTTTCCTTCCACCAGTTGTCCATCTGGCCCGATTCAAAGTTTTCGAGGCCTGTGACAATGAATGAAACAGGAACTTGGCTTTCACAGAGGTACTCTCGGAAGAGCATGAGGCTGTTCCTTTCATCGCCCGAGAGCCGACCAGGTTTCTTGCAGAAAACAAGCAAGTCGACTCCGCCTGCCTTATGCAGTTCATGAACTAGGTTTGCGGTATTCTCGATTGCCTTACTACTCTCTGTGCCCTTGAGACCCATTGTGTCCCAGATATAGAACTGATGCAACCCTGTGTGGACCTCATAACGATAGGAATCGAGTGTACAGCTTTTTATGTTATGGGATATTGGTGCCACAGATTGCCCGACGATGAGGTTGATGACAGAGCTCTTTCCAACACCCGCCTCGCCAAAGAGAATGGCACGAAAGGACCGCTTGGGTAGTTTGAACTTCTCCATTAGTATCTTGGCATCAGAATCGCTGAGCGAGCAATTGCTCCATAGGTCGTGTGTGGCGGAAGTCGTACTTTCGTTATCAGATGACAGATCGAGACGCAGTGGGGTTGGGGTTGGGGTTGGGATGGTGTCAACGTGATCCAGCAGCAAAGCCTCCATCGCTCGCTTGGATTGATTCCAGTTGGATCCGCTGCGAACCGTCGCGATGCAAGCATGTGGGAGTGATTCGATTCGAATGTTACATTTCTGGGCTATGGTATCCTTGTTTTGGTTCCACCATTGCTCGTCAAAAGCGTCAAAGTGGGTCAAGACGAGAGCTATACGCGCTTGATGGTGAAAGAAAAAGTTGTCTAGCAGCCAATAGAGGCTACGAAGCGAAGCATTGATGCTGTCTCTCCGAGCGCAGAGCAAAATAAGATCGACGCCTTCCTGTATATTCTGCAAGAGGGCATGGGCCTGTTCGTAAGGGGAAAGCGGGTTGTTATCCTTTGCTTCGGCTTGATTGAAGCCCATCGTGTCCCACAATTGGAATTTCTTCCCGCCCAACGAGATTGGGTACCATTGGGCTCGCTTGGTACCTTCCACACCTGTGGACACGTTCGCCACTCGCTTTTCAGCGAGAAGATTAACGATGGAGCTCTTCCCACAACCTGTGGCGCCGAATAGTACGACCCTGTAAATGCGTCTGCGAATGATGTCGGCTGAAGGCTAATTCGACATCGTGTTCCGCTCACTCTGGATCAGGCATAATGGTATTATTGGGTCAGGAGAGCGTGCCGGATTTGAAGGTTCTGTGCGGCCGTTGAGTAAGTTTGAAAGTACAAATGGAAGTCACTTACGCTGGAAACTCGAATAATGTACGGTGCTGCGACTTCTAGGAACGACGACCGAATCAAGTCTGATCAGCTCTTTGTGGGTTGCAAACAAGATACTCAGGTCAATGTGCCAATGGGTTCGAGTTTGGTGAATCTCTTACCCTGCCTCATGGGAGTCCGACGACAACCCACTCTAGCACGCGATTTACACCTTGGTTTCGTAGTATTGCCTAGAATGGTGCCATCATCGCATACACGTTGTGGAGACAACGTGCTCGTGACCCGCCCACGAAGTCACAAATATCGAACAAGATGCAGAACCCACGTGGTTTCCATCAGCTCCCAGCATCTTCCGGGCAGACAGACAGACAGGCGTTGGCGCGGTGCGATCACCGCTTTGCCCCAGTTGGAGAGGGATGGAATGAGGAATGCATTGAGAAAATGGTAGACGTGGCACGGAAGTGCTTTACGCCCCGACTCGGAACGGACCTGTTGTTGGCCATAGGCTTAGCTTGAACTGCGTACCACTGAGGTAAAGAATGTGTTCAGAAAACCAGGTGAGGAGAGGACGTTCCGGTGTATTGGTGTCACTGCCACTCAACGAAAAACGTAAAGAGGGTAGTGCCGCGGAGCCAATATAAGTATTTGGGAAAGACACGTCTTGGACACGTCGCAGTTTACTCATCGTCTTACTTTTTTTTTCTTCATTGCGTTGAGTTCCGTCGTCGGGCTCAACGTTCGGGTATTTTCTTGTCAAAGGTTTCTGTGTTTCGGACACCCTCACATCTCACACAAATGGACGCGTTGGTCTCTCGCATGGGTGTGGGTGCCGCAGAGCTTCAGGTAAGCATCCTGACGCTGCTCCGCGTCGATGTCCAGGCTAAAATGGTGTCTGCATATGCTTAGAGGTTACATGCACTCGAAGGCGCACCCGACCCCTTCCCAGCACCGGTGGAGGATGAGACGCCAGTCAAGACACCTAGCGGAGTGGACCCTAGCGATCCGACTGATTTTCCGTCTCTTGGATCCTCGGTCGCTCCTGCATCTCAGCCTCCCAAGAATGCTGCTTGGGGCGCAGACTCCGGTCCTCGCATCAAGGCAACTGTCAGGTCTCAACCCATGGTCTCCGACTCCTTCACTTTGTCCGTCATCGAACTTGCGGCGAACAGAGACGGCAAGCCTACTTCACTTGGAGAAGTCATGAAGCAAACCATGCTCAAGTTCAAAGTCAAGATCGAGGCTTCTGCCAACCAGAGGACACGTCAAACAACGTTCCACATGAAGTCCGAGTCTCAGAAGGAGCTTGACAAGGCGAAACGGAGCTTGCTTGCTCTTTTGAGCCCCGTGGTACGTTCGTATGCAGCTCCTTTCGAATCTTCATGGAACGCTGTTTCAGGTTACCCTCACCCTACCTGCTCCCGCTTCTACTATTCCAGCGATCATCGGATCCAGAGGTCAGTCAACATCTGTCTATCCTTTCAGCGCCCTAAGCGTTCATGCAGGCGCTACTCTGAAGCAAGTGCGGGAGCAAACTGGAGTATGGGTGGAGGTTCCTCGTAGGGATACTATCACACTCAACGGTCACCCCAACGGTTCAGGTAATGGGACTGCTACACCTAGTGACGACGAAGATGAAGTTCTGATTCCTATCTCGATCACGGGCCCGCAACCCCTCGCCCTCGAGGCTCAGGCTATGCTCAACGAGATTATCTCGGCCAGGACTTCCAGGTCAACCCAACGTGTCAAGAACATCCCACATCACATCCTTCCTTTCGTCACTGCTTCCCGCGCACTCTTTGTTCAGGCAGCCCAAGACGGTGAAATCCACCTTGGTCTGAATGCTCCGCAACACGAGATCACCGTCAGCGGTGATCGCGAGACTGTTGTCCGTGTTGTCGAAACAATCCAGGGAACCATCGAATCGCTCAAGTCGGCACTCATTCCGGTCAAGATT
Organism: Leccinum variicolor; assembly: GCA_038091415.1. Taxonomy (NCBI): domain Eukaryota; kingdom Fungi; phylum Basidiomycota; class Agaricomycetes; order Boletales; family Boletaceae; genus Leccinum; species Leccinum variicolor. The sequence goes on along the minus strand of JBBPOK010000056.1, from coordinate 10,210 downwards.
TCGTTGCCCAAGCGCCAGCATCGTCTCCTTGTTGGCAAAGCTCTGGATGAGATCATGGCGAAGAGCCATTGCTCTGTTGTTATCCCGGAGCCCCACGAGCAAGGTGAAGAGGTCTTGGTCTATGGCAGACAAGAGCACATCTCTGCTGGCCTTGGTGCTGTTATGGAAAAGGCAAATTCACAGTACATTCACGAGTTCCCCCTCCCGGGCCCTATCGCACTCTCACGTCAACTCTTGTCTTACATCACACGCATCAACTACACAAAGACCCTCACCAATGGTCATCCTGGTATTTCGATTTTCACGCCATCCGAACCGGCGATCAGCCAAGCCACAGTCCTCAACATTGATATCGTCGGGGAGAAGCCGCTGGTGGATGCCGTCGTCAGACAGGTTTCGGAACTTCTTGGTAAATTGATCGGCGCAACAAAAGAAATTTCCGTTGAATGGTTCATCCATCGAGTGATCCAGGGGAGACACGCGAAAAAGTGAATTCTCGTTCCGATTCATCCAAAAGTCTCTGTCTGACATGTCCGAGGTTGAAACAGTTCTATGAGGCTCATAACGTACAAGTCTTTTTCCCACCTGAGTCTGCGGAACAGTCATCGATCCTTCTGGTTTATGATCCTTTTTCACCTTCGGCCTCGCCTTCTCCTGTTGAGAAAGAGAAGCATCTGGATGACGTCGCTGGAGAGTTACAGAAGATGGCAAAAGAAGCAGCTGATGTCAAGAGCCAGCTCATTACTGTTGAGAAACGTTGGCATGAGGCGGTGGTCGGCAAAGATGGTACCACTCTCAACGCGTAAGTGTGTACGTTCTCGGTCCTGGATATTTCACGACTAATTCTTCCAGAATCATCGGGGAAGAAAAGACCCTATCGATCAAGGTCGGCGCTGAGGCCTGCGATCCATCTGGTCATGATGTCATCCTAGTCCGTGGGGTCAGCGCAGATGTCGATCGTGCTGTCAAGGAGATCCTGCAGGTTGTGAAGGATGCCGAAAACGATGCTATCGTCAGCAGCTACGTGAGTAAATACAACTTGTGAACAGATTTTGTTTACGATCTGCTCATAACATTATAGTCCACAGAGTTCGAGATTGATAGGGAATATGTTGGTCGGGTTCTTGGCGCGCAGGGAGTCGGTATCAAGAAGCTGCGAGATCAACTCGGTGTTAGAGTAGACGTTTATGACGAGGCCGAAGAAAAGGAGAAGGATTTTGCCAGGAAGAAGAAGCCCGTTCACCTAAAATCCAAATTCAAGGTTGGTCACCACATGCTGGTCGAGAAATAGAGCTGATGCCGCACAGATCATAGGACGCAAGGAGAACGTCGAGGAAGCCAAGAAGCGCATCTTGACTCAGGTGGAGAGATTGGTCAGTTCCATACGGTTGCCACACCCAGCCAGTCCTTGACATTTAATACAGGCAGACGAAACATCTGAAACCCTCAAAATCCCACCACAGTACCATGCCTCCTTGATTGGGCAGAATGGTAAATATGCAATTCGCTTGGAGGAGAAATATGGTGTCAAGATTACATTCCCTCGCGGGTCGGAAAACAACGAGAACAGAACTCGTGAAGTTCTTAAACCTGACGAGGTCCTCGTGAAGGGTGGCAAGAAAGGCGTAGCTGGCGCTAAATCCGAACTTCTCGACGCTCTGGAATTCGAGAAGGAGTCCAATCACGTCCTGAAATTTACTGTTCCCACTCGTGCTGTTGCTCGTATTCTCGGCAAAGGTGGCGCGAGCATCAACGAAATCAAGGATGACACAGGCGCCCAAATCGACATCGACAAGGCTACGGATGATAATAACGCCATCACACACATTTCTGTCCGTGGAACCAAGGATGCTATTAGCGCTGCCAAAACGACCATTTTGGCAATCGCTGACCAGGTCCCTGAAGAAGCGTCTGTATCATTTGACATCGAAACCAAGTTCCACAGGACCATCATTGGGGCTGGTGGTCAAGGCTTGAAAGACTTGATCATTCGGTGCGGTGGACCATCAGATTACAGATTGCAAGCAGGCCTCGTTCGATTGTAAGCAATTCTCTACCGGTGTGCGACCTATAGCTAACAATAATATCAGCCCCCGGCAGGGTGAGCCCACCGAAGAAGTGCGTCTTCGCGGAGAGCCTGCTCTGGTCACCAGAATCAAAGCGGAACTTGAGAAAACAGTGGCTACTCTAAGAGATCGCATAGTTCTAGCCGTCGAAATTCCAGCAGCCCAGCATCGTAATCTGATCGGCAGAGGCGGTCAGCACCTAACCGAGTTGCATTCCCGCACTGGTGTTCAAGTACAGTTCCCTGGCTCTCGATCCTACGGTTATATGGAGGAAGCTGTCAACGCAGATGAAACCAAGGATGCAGACCCCGCCGACGTCGTCAAAGTATCTGGGTCTCGTTCTGCTTGTGAAACTGCCATTAGCGAACTCAAGGTACGCAACCCGAGGTAGTAAACCACGCTGCAACGATTGACCTCTTTTTTTCCAGGCACGATTCGAGAATGCTTCCACTCCTGTTGAGCTCCTTACCACCGTGGTGTCTGTTCCCTTGAAATACCACCATGCAATCTCGCAGCAGGGCGGCTTCTTCCGCAATCTCCGATCATACGGTGTGCATGTCGACCAATCTATTCACCCTCAGAGATCTGCGGTACCTACGTGTCCATCTCAAGATGCGACATCTACAGCTCGAATTGATGATACCGAGGAAGATATTCCAGAGTCGAACTGGCAGGTTGTACTCAATTACCAGGACGCGGAGGAAGGTGATTCGGAGTGGACGTTGAGATCAAAGGATGCCGCGAGTCTCGAACGCGCAGAGGGTGATATCAAGGCGGCCATTGAACAGGCTGAGGCGATGACTCACGTTGGCTTCTTGACTCTTGCTGATCGTTCCTCGTTCCCAAGAATCGTTGGAACGAAGGGCTCCAATGTTGCTCGTCTGCGTGCTGAGACGGATGCAGATATCACCGTCAGCAGGGATAGCAACATCATTGTTGTCATTGGTGCGTTCCTCAGTTTATATCTACGAGATGGTCGAGCTCAGATCGATGGCAGGTTCTGAGTCTGCTGTGGAGGCCGCGAGGGAGGCGATTCTCAAGCAAGCCGCGTCTCCTCCACGATCTGGTCGTCGTTCGGACTCAGGCTGGTGACCGACGGTCCAGTCTAGTCGTTAAAATATGCATGAACTGGATATTTACATGGCATGTATCGGCACAAACTAAATGGAAGGACTGGAGGACTACATATCCGATTATGACCTAGATCTACTACCAACTTACAGTAAGATAAAGCTAGACAAGATCTACTACCAATGTCAACACAAACTTTGTTAATGCTGTTCGTCGAATGAACGTCGACTCTATCACGCGCCCGGGGTACGACTCCTTTGGTCCTCCGTCAGAGCCTATATCCATCCGCAAGTTCCTCGATGACACCGCCTCGCTTGGTTACCCACGGTCTGGCGACTTGCTTGACCCTGGCTGGCAGAGCCTTTCAGCAGATGAGCGGGCTGCTGTAGAAGCGGAGTGCTCTGGAAGGTATGCCCACGAGCGCTGTCCCCGAACTCGCGACTGGTCTAACCTCTACCCTCATACAGCGTCGCCGAGCTCAAGGCTACCGTCGAGGAGGTATGGTCCAACCCCATGCTCTCTGCACACCTCAACCGCACGCACGCTGCCGCCGTAGACTCAATCCATCGTCAAGCTGGTGGTCCGGCTCCAAAAGGGCGCAAACGAAAGCTTTTACCCGATCCCGAGACTGCGGAAGCCCAGCCAGAGGTGCGTGCGCTACAGGAGAAGCTGGATGCGATTTCTATGGGATGTTGGGGGTGAGGGAGCGTCCCGTTCGTGCTCCAACTTGCTTATAATGTTATATGGTTCAGGCTCAACCAAGACGCGGCCTTTTTCGTGCGAGCGTCCAAGCACTGTGACTTTAACGCGCTCGGACGGGTCAAGAAATCGGGACGTGGGACGTTGACTCGTTCTCGTTCTTCTCGATCGGGGGCCAGCTCAACTCCGCCTTCAGCAGCACCGGACGCTGAGGATGATCTAGGCCGAGATGATGCACTCGTGACGTTCACTGTGTACAATCGCGTGCCGTGGATTCCTAGCCAGCTCACGCGTTTCTCCCAACATGTCGTGCTCTCGTCTCAGACCCTCGCAGACTTGGTTCGGGTGATTCCTTGTGATTCGAGCGAAATGCTGAACGAGGTATTGGACGATGGGCAGGTCGACGTGGTCGGGTATGCGTACGAGAGCGAAGAGGGTACTATTCCTTCCTCATGCGATGAAGTCGAAGGATGCTTGTTGCTCGTTGAGGGCGTCGTGTATGGTGATGGACGGCCCGGAGAGGATTACGCAGAGTACGTGTGTCCATGGGGATGTACCCGTGCCTTTTTTTTTCTCGACTGACTTGCGTCACAGCAAACTCCTCGCTCACTTGCGAGACGAGAAGCGACCGCAGATCACAAAGTCGCCTACGTCGCTTATCCAGACGCCCCTTGCGTCACTCACTGTCCGGATCAATCAGCCATATTGGATGCTCCACCGGGGGAATTGCGAGCACTTTATTGTCGTCGATCAGATCAGGTGCGTGATGTGCTCGCTGTCATCAGTTGAGATCATGATCGTGCTGCGCCCTGAAGGTTGGCGCATCCCCATGATCCGCTGTTTGGGTACCCTCTCACTGTGCATGTGACGCCTGCTCTGGGAGATGTCTGCAAGGCGTGTGCAAAAGTCCCCGCGGTGTTCACTGTCGTGGGGGATGTCCGACTGGGTGAAAGTCCCTGTCTGTTCTGTGCGCCCTGTTGGCGGAACATGGGTCCGCCAAGAGAAGAGGAAGCGGAGCAGGTGATGGTGGTGCCCTTAGTGAGACATCGTAGAATATGGGAAGACAACATGGATGTGTAGTCACCTCTACTCGAGTAGTTAGCAGGCTGCGGCCAGGTCACAAGAGGATTATATTCCCGATGGATACAATGGAGTCCAGCCTCAGTTAAACATAAAAGTTACACAAATAGTCAAGGAGTGATGCAACGAGCGTCCGTCTATTAAGTTACGAACATGCAGAAGTGCATGTAATATCACGGGAGTTACACCGCCATGCCGGTGGACCTTGAACTAAGAGGAATCGAAGCTAGGGAATGAACCGTATCGATAGCTAGTTAGTCGTCCGAGAAGTCGTCAAATCGTGGCCAAGATAACATATAATATGCTTGGCCAACAACGGGGATGATGGATTGCATGCGTGCCGCTAGATAATCCAAAATGCAAACCATATCCAATCTCCACTCAAACGCCACAATCACCCCAGGAACGACAGAGAAGCGTCCGCCAACGAGGTGGCGACCGATACTTCTCCTATGTGAAGCGCGGTCCACGTTGACGCCTGACTTCCCCAGCCGATCCATCCATATGACCGTGCAGTGTAATTGGAGTCCATCTGCAGAGTTCTTTCCAGCCCAGAGTTCCAGGGGTCTGACAAACTCTGGTTCCCTTGTGAAACATACGTAGTCGCTTGTTGTGTGGACACTTGGAAGAGTCCCTGGAAGAGACTATCGATAGTAACATCGACAGGACCGAGGTCATTGGTGACATGTACTTGGAGAGCCGAGGGGGAAGAGGACGGATCATGCAGAAAGCTAGTGGACAAGACACCGGAAAAAGTGCGGAGGTTAGCAATGAAGTTGGGTCGCGTGGGAGGTTCCTTGTTAGGGGCCAGGATGGTGATGTTGGCTGTAAGGTTGCTGTGCAGAAGGGGTGTCAAAAAGGCCGTGCAAAAGTCACAGACGGAAGATGAATGTACCTATTTCCTGTGTGCACATCGAGTGTAGTGGGGAATTCGCAGTCGGGATCATTGTACAAGCTGATGTTAGCGACAATGGGGCTATTGGACAGGAAAGCTAGGATAAGCATGGTTCAGGCAAATGGCGTTGTAGGGACTTACGCCAAGACAGTGCTGATCTGGAGGGAGTTGTTAACATGGAAGGTGCCTGTGACTGGTTCTAGCGATGTATCCACTATCATCCTATTGGCTTCTATGGACTGTCGTGGACGTCAAAAGGGATGAGCACCCAACTATCCCTGAACCACTTACATCAACGGTCACCCTAGAGACATCGCCTCCGAAAGAGACTCTGTCAAAGGTCACGATACCATCAAAAGAGCCGAATTGTTGGTCGAACATGGGTAGGAAGGTAGAGAAGGAATCAACAATAGATGGGGTGGCAGTTTGTGGGAAGAGGAGAGTGATATTGTATAGTATATTGTCGGCGGAGGTGAGGTCGTTGGGTGTCTGGAAGAACGTGAGAGACTGAGAAGGAATAAATGGACGAGACCAACCAGAAGGGCAAGGTCAGCAAAGTTCTCGGTGAGGGCAAAACAAACAAAAGTTTGATTGAAAACGCTTGGGGACGAGGACTGCATCGTGATTGATAAAACAGCATCTTGAATGGTCTCGTTTGGGTTAACGCCGGCGTAAAAGGCACCCTGAACGATTTGGAGATCATGGGAGGAGGATGCGTTCGAAGTGATGCTGAACTGTCCGGATGGGGGAATGTAGTGTTCAGTCCTGCAAAACGATCGAATGAGGTCAACGAACAATGGGGAAGACGAAAAACGTACATAGCCAGGACAACGGAGGAACTAGGGCCTTGGACAAACTCGACGGAAGTCCAGTTGTTGCAGGTAGGATATATCCCAGGTGAAACGGGGTTTGTGATGTTATTGACCGGGCTACCGGGTTTCCAACCCAGGTATGAAAGGGGGCTGAAAGGGTCTCTTGGCGGCGGCTGCTGCTGCTGCTCGAGTTCTTTCTGCTCGTCTACAGGTGAGGGTGGAAGGGAAAAGGGGAAGGAAGAAAACGCACATGGACGATGATGGGAACGCCAATGACGATGGTAAGGAGAATATATACTGCGAGAGAGGCAATTGCTGCTCTCCAGACGCGGGAATCAAGGAAGCGCCGGCGAGGAGGTGGTTTGTAGAGGGTAGACTCGGAGTCGTTGAGACCGTTGAAGGTGATTGCTTGGGAAGTTTCATAGTCTGGTAAGGAGCGACGGCTCGCTGCACGTTCTGGGTAACGAACGGGGGGGTAAACAGCAGGAGGGTCTTTTATCTTGAGTGCATCGTCTTCGTCTGCAATGATCATCCCGTTTGACTATGGCATCGACGACGACGACGACGACGACAACGACAACGGCGACAACAAGTTAGCGTGAGCAATCGGGCGATGCGGTACACCAATGTCGCGGAGATGCGGACTTTCAATTTGTTCCATCTCACTTTCCTTAAATAGCTCCTCTTCCCCCCTCGTCATCGTCTCTTCCTTCCTTCCATCTCGCCGATGGGTCTCATCAAGGAATATGTAGACAGGGCCACACAGACAGAAGTGCCCTCTCCGTATTTCGACCCCGCCGTGGTCCTCGCGGCACCACCCCTGACGCGCCGTGGCCCCCCATATGATGCACGCACCGATGCATATACCTTACCGCGAAGCCCAACTAGCCCGATAATGGCACCGCTGGCCTCTCGCCGACTTCCCAATCGCACATACCCCCGATGCCCTCCGAACGAGGGTGTAAACCGGCGCGTCGTATCGATGCCCGAAAATAGAAGTGAACCTTTGTCCCTCTTGTCCCAAATTCACGGAAAACGCGTCGTATCTATGCCCACTCGTGTCCGCCAAGAACTAGAACCATCCGTGGAACTCTTCCATTCACCCTCTACTTCCAACAGCGACTCCTTTGGATCATATGGCGGACGTCGCGAACGTGTCCGCGTCTTCCGCGCACCTTCTGACATTCCTCAGACGCCTTCGCCCCCCTCCTCTCCAGAGTCTCTTCTCATCATCGCATCTGGCACTCAACTCCCGGATGGATTTTTGCGTCGGAAGTACTCCCCAGAACCCCTGATCGAAGAAGATGAAGGTAATTCACACGCATATATTCAAGGTAGCTCACGCATCGCAGCGATCCGAATTCGTCTTAGACTGGATCACATGGGCAAACTCTCCCCCCCGCCCGATACCCGCCCTCCACGGGCCCCTCTCTTTACCATATGCCAGATGCCCATCGTGAGTCGTACAGCGTCATTGTACTGAAACAGTTCGACTATCGTTGTCCGTATAGTGGTGCAGAGGGGACGATCATTGAGGAACCTGATAATGTAGCGCAAATGATATGGGGCTTGCGTCCAGACGATCAACCACATCGCGCCGAAGGTATCTCTTCTCACGCTGACAATTCTCAATACACTCCTTCGCATGGACCGAACCAAGTTCCACCACGTCTGCAAAAGAAGAGGGCTGCCCTTCAAGTCCCCAAGTCATCCCGGACACAGGTATCTGCGCACATGGGTCATGCAAAGCCAAACCTCCCTCGTACACAGCAACAAGCTTATGTTGACGAGGGCAGCTCGCAGAGTCAAGTTTCATCCGACATTGGAGCCCATCGAGATATCGTCAACGGGTTCACGTGGAACGAAGCGCAGTCTATACCGACCAGCGTCGGAATCCCTGATAGTCTCTCGAATGATGCAGACGTGTTTCCTGGTGTTCTCGAATGGCAAATCGCGCGTCTACAACAGGCACTTAGGACCTCTTTGGCGGATATGGATTCGTACAGTGCCTACCCAGGACGACTCGAGCCCGTTATTCCTCCTTCTGTGGTCCCAGGACTGTCGCAGACTTATCCTCGTATCTTTGTCGAACCTCGTCCAAATGAAGCTCTCAACTCCTCACCGATGGAGATCGCACAGCAATACCGTCAGCACCAGCTGTACAGGCAGGCACTTCAGAAGCAAAAGATGCAAGCACAGAATATTCTTCCGACTCCGCCAAATTCTTCTTCGCCTCAGTGGTCTTCTCGTTTTTCTCCGTATTTCACTTATTGCTCAACGTTTTCTCCCGAATCGGTTTCTTCTTCCGAGCATCCGTTTTCTGTGCCTTCGCAAAAACATCGTTCTGGTCCTTCTGCCTCGCAATATCTACGCAACGTTTACGAACGGCATGACCACGATAACGTTGGTAACTTCGATACGACCTCGTCTGCCAAGATTCCCCAAAGTACTCCGAACGGTCACTCGGCTGCATCCGTTAGACAAAATTTGTCCTCGAGCACGCTAGCAAAGTACATCAAGCAACTCCAAGCATTGTCTCCAATAACACACATGTCTCCGCTTCAACCAGCTCCACCAACAACCGATCGTTCATCGTTGTCTTCTACCGCTGAAAGTACTTCTGGTCCCTTGCGAAATGTTTACCACTCGCCTGTCATTCCCACACCTCCTTCTCCAGAGTCACCGCAAACTCTGTCGCGGAGGTCCTTATATCACAGTGCTCGCTCGATTCCTTCAGGGCGTCCCATGCAACGGCGTCTCTCGTCCGTACCTGAAGAAGATAATACTCTTCTGGAACATTCGACGTCCGTATCCCCATCTAGGTTGCAAGTCGCAACTGACAGTATCCTATCACGTCACGACGAGACAACGGGACGCTATCTCGAAGTGTCATGTGCCGACGTCACGCGAAAGTCGTCTAACGCCGAACTCGAAAGTAGCTTGGGCACCCCGTCTGTCGCTTTTCATCAGGAGACATCCCCCGTTAAGGTTCGGCTTCCAGCAACAAAGGATCAGAGCACTCGAGAGCAACCATATCATCAACACGACAAAGAAGGATATCAGCATGGGTATAGAAAGAAACACCGGTACAAGAAGCTCAAGGGACAGGCCAATACAAGCCGAGCAGCTCCGACGCATGGACTAGTAGGTTAGAATGGATGGTTGTAGTCTCTCATTAATATCGTGTAGCAAGTATCATGTTTTCAGGCTGTGTGTAGCGCTATCCGTGTAATTGTGATGAAATGTGGCAGCCTCGGTGACAATGATTGTTCGGTTCCCAGCGCTTCGTCCGATTCTTCCCCCGCTCACCCATCTCAGCAACACATCTAATCAAGTATGAATTCAACTGTGTATGTATATCCGTACCTTCGTATGATCGTTGGCACAGCACACTGAAGTTGACTCTAGGGCAAAGACAATCAGCATCAAAGGTGTGCTCATAAGACTGTCCCGGTCGTTTAAATTGACCTTTTCTCTGAGATATCGAACTACGCGTGCTGGCGCGACGCAAGCTCTCCCTCACGAGGCAGTATCAAGTCAAGTTTTCCGTAGGCGATACATTGCGACAAACGAAGAAGGCAAAGGAG